>JBAIAC010000645.1:190000-205000 GCA_037349315.1 Chelydra serpentina
GAGGAGGCTTAATAGTCGGGACGGAGCAGGTCCGGGGAGGCTTAATAGTCGGGACGGAGCAGGTCCGGGGAGGCTTAATAGTCTTCCCGGGGGGGGCTTCATAGTCGTGCCCCGGGGAGTCCGGGGAGCAGGCTTAACAGTCGTCCCTACCGGCCAGCAGGTCAACCCATTGCATTCAAAGGGTTGACCTGCTGGCCGGTTTGCTTTCCGGCCACCAGGTCAACCCATTGCATTCAAAGGGTTGACCTGGTGGCCGGTTTGCTTTCCGGGCCGGGTGCCCCTCCACTCCCACGGCGGCGCAGCAGCGGTGATGAGAACCACGGAGGAGGCTTAATAGTCGGGACGGAGCAGGTCCGGGGAGGCTTAATAGTCGGGACGGAGCAGGTCCGGGGAGGCTTAATAGTCTTCCCGGGGGGGGCTTCATAGTCGTGCCCCGGGGAGTCCGGGGAGCAGGCTTAACAGTCGTCCCTACCGGCCAGCAGGTCAACCCATTGCATTCAAAGGGTTGACCTGCTGGCCGGTTTGCTTTCCGGCCACCAGGTCAACCCATTGCATTCAAAGGGTTGACCTGGTGGCCGGTTTGCTTTCCGGGCCGGGTGCCCCTCCACTCCCACGGCGGCGCAGCAGCGGTGATGAGAACCACGGAGGAGGCTTAATAGTCGGGACGGAGCAGGTCCGGGGAGGCTTAATAGTCGGGACGGAGCAGGTCCGGGGAGGCTTAATAGTCGGGACGGAGCAGGTCCGGGGAGGCTTAATAGTCGTGCCCCGGGGAGTCCGGGGAGCAGGCTTAATAGTCGTCAGAGGGTGGGGGGTGGTGGCGGGGGAGAGGCTTAACATTCGTCCCCGGGACTGTCAGTGGGGAGGCCTTTTTTGTCGTCGCCCGGGCGGTACGGGGGAGGCTTAACAGTCGTCCCCAGGGAATCATAGCATCTCAGAGTTGGAAGGGACCTCAGGAGGTCACCTTGTCCAACCCCCTGCTGAAAGCAGGACCAACCCCAACTACCTCGTCCCACCCAGGGCTTTGTCAAGCCTGGCCTTCAAAACCTCTAAGGAAGGAGATGCCACCACCTCCCTAGGTAAGCCGTTGCAGTGCTTCACCACCCTTCTAGTGAACAAGGTTGTTCCGAATATCCAACCTAAACCTCCCCCTCTGCAACTTGAGACCATCGCGGAGGAAGCCGGGGAGGGGCGGGGAGCCGGAGCCCGACTCCCCAGTCGCAGGCGCCCGTCGGGGTCGGGCTAGGGAGGCGAGGGGCCGGGAGAAGGGCCGGCAACGTTTCAAGGTCCCCACCCGGAGAGCAGGCCGACCCCCGGGGAAGCGTCCGGGAAAGGCTCCGAGTCCCCACCGGGAGAGCAGGCCGACCCCCGGGGAAGCGTCCGGGAAAGTCTCCGAGTCCCCAACCGGAGAGCAGGCCGACCCCCGGGGAAGCGTCGGGGATGCAGGCCGAGGCCCCACCAGGAGAGCAGGTCGACCCCCCGGGAATTTTTTTCCGAGTCCCGACACGGCCACCAGGTCAACCCCATTCAAGTAAACTCGAGAATATCCACAGGAGGGCAGCACGCAGGCAGGCCAGGCCAGGCCTCGGACGGCCAGCAGCCCATTCCCGGGCAGCGCCGGCTCCCTGAGGGGAGGCGCAGGGGGGCCCGAGCGAGACCGGGCCAGTCCGCCAAGTGCCAGTGGTCTGCCCCCGACGCTTCGGGGGCCGTGGGTCCTCCGCGGGGGCAGGCCGGGGGGGGGGGGGGGGGGGGCACCTGCACACGCGCCCTCCGTCACGGAAGGCCGGGCCTAGCACGGGTGACGGGGGGTGGTCCGGGTGCCGGAGGCCGGGGTCGGGGGTCCCCGGCACGTCCGAGCGAGTCGGCCCCGTGCCCCGGGTCCGCCCACGGGGCTTCGGGGGCCCTGGGTCCCCCGCGGAGGCAGCCCGGGGGGCCCTGCACACCCGCCGTCCGTTTCGGAAGGCCGGGCCTAGCACGGGGGTCGGGGAGAGGTCCGGGGGCCGGAGGCCGGGGTCGGGGGTCCCCGGCGAGTCCGAGCGAGTCGGCCCCGTGCCCCGGGTCCGCCCACGGGGCTTCGGGGGCCCTGGGTCCCCCGCGGAGGCAGCCCGGGGGGCGCTGCACACCCGCCGTCCGTTTCGGAAGGCCGGGCCTAGCACGGGGGTCGGGGAGAGGTCCGGGGGCCGGAGGCCGGGGTCGGGGGTCCCCGGCGAGTCCGAGCGAGTCGGCCCCGTGCCCCGGGTCTGCCCACGGGGCTTCGGGGGCCCTGGGTCCCCCGCGGAGGCAGCCCGGGGGGCCCTGCACACCCGCCGTCCGTTTCGGAAGGCCGGGCCTAGCACGGGTGACGGGGGGCGGTCCCGGGGGCCGGAGGCCGGGGTCGGGGGTTCCCGGCGAGTCCGAGCGAGTCGGCCCCGTGCCCCGGGTCTGCCCACGGGGCTTCGGGGGCCCTGGGTCCCCCGCGGAGGCAGCCCGGGGGGCCCTGCACACCCGCCGTCCCTTTCGGAAGGCCGGGCCTAGCACGGGTGACGGGGGGGCGGTCCGGGTGCCGGAGGCCGGGGTCGGGGGTTCCCGGCGAGTCCGAGCGAGTCGGCCCCGTGCCCCGGGTCTGCCCACGGGGCTTCGGGGGCCCTGGGTCCCCCGCGGAGGCAGCCCGGGGGGCCCTGCACACCCGCCGTCCCTTTCGGAAGGCCGGGCCTAGCACGGGTGACGGGGGGGCGGTCCGGGTGCCGGAGGCCGGGGTCGGGGGTTCCCGGCGAGTCCGAGCGAGTCGGCCCCGTGCCCCTTGTCTTCCCACGAGGCTTCGGGGGCCGTGGGTCCCCCGCGGAGGCAGCCCGGGGGGCCCTGCACACCCGCCGTCCGTTTCGGAAGGCCGGGCCTAGCACGGGTGACGGGGGGCGGTCCCGGGGGCCGGAGGCCGGGGTCGGGGGTCCCCGGCGAGTCCGAGCGAGTCGGCCCCGTGCCCCGGGTCTGCCCACGAGGCTTCGGGGGCCCTGGGTCCCCCGCGGAGGCAGCCCGGGGGGCCCTGCACACCCGCCGTCCCTTTCGGAAGGCCGGGCCTAGCACGGGTGACGGGGGGGCGGTCCGGGTGCCGGAGGCCGGGGTCGGGGGTTCCCGGCGAGTCCGAGCGAGTCGGCCCCGTGCCCCTTGTCTTCCCACGAGGCTTCGGGGGCCGTGGGTCCCCCGCGGAGGCAGCCCGGGGGGCCCTGCACACCCGCCGTCCGTTTCGGAAGGCCGGGCCTAGCACGGGTGACGGGGGGCGGTCCCGGGGGCCGGAGGCCGGGGTCGGGGGTCCCCGGCGAGTCCGAGCGAGTCGGCCCCGTGCCCCGGGTCTGCCCACGAGGCTTCGGGGGCCCTGGGTCCCCCGCGGAGGCAGCCCGGGGGTCCCTGCACACCCGCCGTCCCTTTCGGAAGGCCGGGCCTAGCACGGGTGACGGGGGGCGGTCCCGGGGGCCGGAGGCCGGGGTCGGGGGTCCCCGGCACGTCCGAGCGAGTCGGCCCCGTGCCCCGGGTCTGCCCACGGGGCTTCGGGGGCCCTGGGTCCCCCGCGGAGGCAGCCCGGGGGTCCCTGCACACCCGCCGTCCCTTTCGGAAGGCCGGGCCTAGCACGGGTGACGGGGGGCGGTCCCGGGGGCCGGAGGCCGGGGTCGGGGGTCCCCGGCACGTCCGAGCGAGTCGGCCCCGTGCCCCGGGTCTGCCCACGGGGCTTCGGGGGCCCTGGGTCCCCCGCGGAGGCAGCCCGGGGGTCCCTGCACACCCGCCGTCCGTTTCGGAAGGCCGGGCCTAGCACGGGTGACGGGGGGCGGTCCCGGGGGCCGGAGGCCGGGGTCGGGGGTCCCCGGCACGTCCGAGCGAGTCGGCCCCGTGCCCCGGGTCTGCCCACGGGGCTTCGGGGGCCCTGGGTCCCCCGCGGAGGCAGCCCGGGGGTCCCTGCACACCCGCCGTCCCTTTCGGAAGGCCGGGCCTAGCACGGGTGACGGGGGGCGGTCCCGGGGGCCGGAGGCCGGGGTCGGGGGTCCCCGGCACGTCCGAGCGAGTCGGCCCCGTGCCCCGGGTCTGCCCACGGGGCTTCGGGGGCCCTGGGTCCCCCGCGGAGGCAGCCCGGGGGTCCCTGCACACCCGCCGTCCCTTTCGGAAGGCCGGGCCTAGCACGGGGGTCGGGGGGAGGTCCGGGGGCCGGAGGCCGGGGTCGGGGGTCCCCGGCGTGTCCGAGCGAGTCGGCCCCGTGCCCCTTGTCTGCCCACGAGGCTTCGGGGGCCGTGGGTCCCCCGCGGAGGCAGCCCGGGGGGCCCTGCACACCCGCCGTCCGTTTCGGAAGGCCGGGCCTAGCACGGGTGACGGGGGGCGGTCCCGGGGGCCGGAGGCCGGGGCCGGGGGTTCCCGGCGAGTCCGAGCGAGTCGGCCCCGTGCCCCGGGTCTGCCCACGAGGCTTCGGGGGCCCTGGGTCCCCCGCGGAGGCAGCCCGGGGGGCCCTGCACACCCGCCGTCCCTTTGGGAAGGCCGGGCCTAGCACGGGTGACGGGGGGCGGTCCCGGGGGCCGGAGGCCGGGATCGGGGGTTCCCGGCGAGTCCGAGCGAGTCGGCCCCGTGCCCCGGGTCTGCCCACGGGGCTTCGGAGGCCCTGGGTCCCCCGCGGAGGCAGCCCGGGGGGCCCTGCACACCCGCCGTCTGTTTCGGAAGGCCGGGCCTAGCACGGGTGACGGGGGGTGGTCCGGGTGCCGGAGCCCGGGGTCGGGGGTTCCCGGCGAGTCCGAGCGAGTCGGCCCCGTGCCCCGGGTCTGCCCACTGGGCTTCGGGGGCCCTGGGTCCCCCGCGGAGGCAGCCCGGGGGGCCCTGCACACCCGCCGTCCCTTTCGTAAGGCCGGGCCTAGCACGGGTGACGGGGGGTGGTCCCGGGAGCCGGAGGCCGGGGTCGGGGATCCCCGGCGAGTCCGAGCGAGTCGGCCCCGTGCCCCGGGTCCGCCCACGGGGCTTTGCGGGCCGTGGGTCCCCCGCGGGGGCAGCCCGGGGGGCCCTGCACACCCGCCGTCCGTTTCGTAAGGCCGGGCCTAGCACGGGTGACGGGGGGTGGTCCCGGGGGCCGGAGGCCGGGGTCGGGGGTCCCCGGCACGTCCGAGCGAGTCGGCCCCGTGCCCCGGGTCTGCCCACGAGGCTTCGGGGTCCGTGGGAACCCGACGGGGAGCCGGGCGCCCAGACCCGCGACCTTCGGCCGTCGCCTCTGGCCCCGTAGACAGAGTGGCAACGGGGGCGGTGGGGCGGCTTTCCAGGTTCTCCGCTCCCCCTTCCCCCCTCCCTCGCCCCCGGTCCCCTCCACACACAGACACACAGACACACACACAGACACACACACACAAAGACACACACACACACACACACACACACACACACACACACACACACACAGAGACTACCCCTCTCCCCATTCCTTGCTCCTGCCCCGGAAAACGAGAGGGCCGGCTCGGACCGGGAAAAGCTGCCTACGGCACCTGGGATTCCCAGGCGGTCACCCATCCAAGTACTAGCCAGGCCCGGGACGGTTTACCTTCCGAGATCTGACGGGATCGGGGGCGTTCGGTCCGGTATGGCCGTAGGCGCCGAGCTCCGCGCCTCCTGGCCCGCTATCCCTGACCGGAATCCAGGCCACCCCCAACCCGAGGAAGCGGGCTGAAAAATTTTCAAAGTCCCCGCTCGGCCACCTGGTCAACCCCGGGAACGGTCTCGAAATTTTTCTAAGTCCCGACTCGGACAGCAGGTCAACCCCCGTTCGCGTCCAGGGGTTGACCTGATGGCCGGGCTCCTCCCCGGCCACCGGGCCGACCCGGTACTCCCTGCGGCCCTCGGAGCACCCTCCCCGGGTAGCCCCCGGCTCCCCGAGGCCGTCGTGGAAATTTTGTTCCGGACTTCCATGGGCCCGATCAGTGCGCCGGGGGGAAGGTCCGCGGCCGCAGCCCGGGACGGTGCGCCCTGGGCGGCTTGCCGCCAAGCCGCGAGTGGCCCCGATCCTTTTTTTTTTTTTTTTTTTTTCCTTTTTCCCGGGGTGTGTGCGGGGGTGTGTGGGGGTGTGCGGGCAGGGACGTGTCTCCAAGTCCCTCCTCGGAATCCAGGTCACCGCCACCCCGAGGAAGCGGGCTGAACCATTTTCAGAGTCCCCGCTCGGCCACCTGGTGAACCCCGGGAAGGGTCTCGGAAAATTTCTAAGTCCGGACTCGGACACCAGGTCAACCCCGTTGGGGGGTCCGGGGGTTGACCCGATGGCCGGGCTGGTCCCCGGCCACCAGGTCAACCCCGTTGGGGTCCGGGGGTTGACCTGATGGCCGGGCTGCTCCCCGGGCACCAGGTCAACCCCTTTGGGGGTCCGGAGGTTGACCTGATGGCCGGTCTGCTCCCCGGCCCCCGGGTCGACCCGGTACTCCCTGCGGCCCTCGGAGCACCCTCCCCGGGTAGCCCCCGGCTCCCCGAGGCCGTCGTGGAAATTTTGTTCCGGACTTCCATGGGCCCGATCAGTGCGCCGGGGGGAAGGTCCGCGGCCGCAGCCCGGGACGGTGCGCCCTGGGCGGCTTGCCGCCAAGCCGCGAGTGGTCCCGATCCTTTTTTTTTTTTTTTTTTTTTTTTTTTTTTCTTTTTCCCGGGGTGTGTGCGGGAGTGTGTGGGGGTGTGCGGGCAGGGTCGTGTCTCCAAGTCCCTCCTCGGTATCCAGGTCACCGCCACCCCGAGGAAGCGGGCTGAACCATTTTCAGAGTCCCCGCTCGGCCACCTGGTGAACCCCGGGAAGGGTCTCGGAAAATTTCTAAGTCCGGACTCGGACACCAGGTCAACCCCGTTGGGGGTCCGGGGGTTGACCCGATGGCCGGGCTGGTCCCCGGCCACCAGGTCAACCCCGTTGGGGTCCGGGGGTTGACCTGATGGCCGGGCTGCTCCCCGGCCACCAGGTCAACCCCTTTGGGGGTCCGGGGGTTGACCTGATGGCCGGTCTGCTCCCCGGCCCCCGGGTCGACCCGGTACTCCCTGCGGCCCTCGGAGCACCCTCCCCGGGTAGCCCCCGGCTCCCCGAGGCCGTCGTGGAAATTTTGTTCCGGACTTCCATGGGCCCGATCAGTGCGCCGGGGGGAAGGTCCGCGGCCGCAGCCCGGGACGGTGCGCCCTGGGCGGCTTGCCGCCAAGCCGCGAGTGGTCCCGATCCTTTTTTTTTTTTTTTTTTTTTTTTTTTTTTTCTTTTTCCCGGGGTGTGTGCGGGGGTGTGTGGGGGTGTGCGGGCAGGGACGTGTCTCCAAGTCCCTCCACGGAATCCAGGTCACCGCCACCCCGAGGAAGCGGGCTGAACCATTTTCAGAGTCCCCGCTCGGCCACCTGGTGAACCCCGGGAAGGGTCTCGGAAAATTTCTAAGTCCGGACTCGGACACCAGGTCAACCCCGTTGGGGGGTCCGGGGGTTGACCCGATGGCCGGGCTGCTCCCCGGCCACCAGGTCAACCCCGTTGGGGTCCGGGGGTTGACCTGATGGCCGGGCTGCTCCCCGGGCACCAGGTCAACCCCTTTGGGGGTCCGGAGGTTGACCTGATGGCCGGTCTGCTCCCCGGCCCCCGGGTCGACCCGGTACTCCCTGCGGCCCTCGGAGCACCCTCCCCGGGTAGCCCCCGGCTCCCCGAGGCCGTCGTGGAAATTTTGTTCCGGACTTCCATGGGCCCGATCAGTGCGCCGGGGGGAAGGTCCGCGGCCGCAGCCCGGGACGGTGCGCCCTGGGCGGCTTGCCGCCAAGCCGCGAGTGGTCCCGATCCTTTTTTTTTTTTTTTTTTTTTTTTTTCTTTTTCCCGGGGTGTGTGCGGGGGTGTGTGGGGGTGTGCGGGCAGGGACGTGTCTCCAAGTCCCTCCTCGGAATCCAGGTCACCGCCACCCCGAGGAAGCGGGCTGAACCATTTTCAGAGTCCCCGCTCGGCCACCTGGTGAACCCCGGGAAGGGTCTCGGAAAATTTCTAAGTCCGGACTCGGACACCAGGTCAACCCCGTTGGGGGGTCCGGGGGTTGACCCGATGGCCGGGCTGGTCCCCGGCCACCAGGTCAACCCCGTTGGGGTCCGGGGGTTGACCTGATGGCCGGGCTGCTCCCCGGGCACCAGGTCAACCCCTTTGGGGGTCCGGAGGTTGACCTGATGGCCGGTCTGCTCCCCGGCCCCCGGGTCGACCCGGTACTCCCTGCGGCCCTCGGAGCACCCTCCCCGGGTAGCCCCCGGCTCCCCGAGGCCGTCGTGGAAATTTTGTTCCGGACTTCCATGGGCCCGATCAGTGCGCCGGGGGGAAGGTCCGCGGCCGCAGCCCGGGACGGTGCGCCCTGGGCGGCTTGCCGCCAAGCCGCGAGTGGTCCCGATCCTTTTTTTTTTTTTTTTTTTTTTTTTTTTTCTTTTTCCCGGGGTGTGTGCGGGAGTGTGTGGGGGTGTGCGGGCAGGGTCGTGTCTCCAAGTCCCTCCTCGGTATCCAGGTCACCGCCACCCCGAGGAAGCGGGCTGAACCATTTTCAGAGTCCCCGCTCGGCCACCTGGTGAACCCCGGGAAGGGTCTCGGAAAATTTCTAAGTCCGGACTCGGACACCAGGTCAACCCCGTTGGGGGGTCCGGGGGTTGACCCGATGGCCGGGCTGGTCCCCGGCCACCAGGTCAACCCCGTTGGGGTCCGGGGGTTGACCTGATGGCCGGGCTGCTCCCCGGGCACCAGGTCAACCCCTTTGGGGGTCCGGAGGTTGACCTGATGGCCGGTCTGCTCCCCGGCCCCCGGGTCGACCCGGTACTCCCTGCGGCCCTCGGAGCACCCTCCCCGGGTAGCCCCCGGCTCCCCGAGGCCGTCGTGGAAATTTTGTTCCGGACTTCCATGGGCCCGATCAGTGCGCCGGGGGGAAGGTCCGCGGCCGCAGCCCGGGACGGTGCGCCCTGGGCGGCTTGCCGCCAAGCCGCGAGTGGTCCCGATCCTTTTTTTTTTTTTTTTTTTTTTTTTTTTTTTCTTTTTCCCGGGGTGTGTGCGGGAGTGTGTGGGGGTGTGCGGGCAGGGTCGTGTCTCCAAGTCCCTCCTCGGTATCCAGGTCACCGCCACCCCGAGGAAGCGGGCTGAACCATTTTCAGAGTCCCCGCTCGGCCACCTGGTGAACCCCGGGAAGGGTCTCGGAAAATTTCTAAGTCCGGACTCGGACACCAGGTCAACCCCGTTGGGGGTCCGGGGGTTGACCCGATGGCCGGGCTGGTCCCCGGCCACCAGGTCAACCCCGTTGGGGTCCGGGGGTTGACCTGATGGCCGGGCTGCTCCCCGGCCACCAGGTCAACCCCTTTGGGGGTCCGGGGGTTGACCTGATGGCCGGTCTGCTCCCCGGCCCCCGGGTCGACCCGGTACTCCCTGCGGCCCTCGGAGCACCCTCCCCGGGTAGCCCCCGGCTCCCCGAGGCCGTCGTGGAAATTTTGTTCCGGACTTCCATGGGCCCGATCAGTGCGCCGGGGGGAAGGTCCGCGGCCGCAGCCCGGGACGGTGCGCCCTGGGCGGCTTGCCGCCAAGCCGCGAGTGGTCCCGATCCTTTTTTTTTTTTTTTTTTTTTTTTTTTTTTTCTTTTTCCCGGGGTGTGTGCGGGGGTGTGTGGGGGTGTGCGGGCAGGGACGTGTCTCCAAGTCCCTCCACGGAATCCAGGTCACCGCCACCCCGAGGAAGCGGGCTGAACCATTTTCAGAGTCCCCGCTCGGCCACCTGGTGAACCCCGGGAAGGGTCTCGGAAAATTTCTAAGTCCGGACTCGGACACCAGGTCAACCCCGTTGGGGGGTCCGGGGGTTGACCCGATGGCCGGGCTGCTCCCCGGCCACCAGGTCAACCCCGTTGGGGTCCGGGGGTTGACCTGATGGCCGGGCTGCTCCCCGGGCACCAGGTCAACCCCTTTGGGGGTCCGGAGGTTGACCTGATGGCCGGTCTGCTCCCCGGCCCCCGGGTCGACCCGGTACTCCCTGCGGCCCTCGGAGCACCCTCCCCGGGTAGCCCCCGGCTCCCCGAGGCCGTCGTGGAAATTTTGTTCCGGACTTCCATGGGCCCGATCAGTGCGCCGGGGGGAAGGTCCGCGGCCGCAGCCCGGGACGGTGCGCCCTGGGCGGCTTGCCGCCAAGCCGCGAGTGGTCCCGATCCTTTTTTTTTTTTTTTTTTTTTTTTTTTTTCTTTTTCCCGGGGTGTGTGCGGGGGTGTGTGGGGGTGTGCGGGCAGGGACGTGTCTCCAAGTCCCTCCTCGGAATCCAGGTCACCGCCACCCCGAGGAAGCGGGCTGAACCATTTTCAGAGTCCCCGCTCGGCCACCTGGTGAACCCCGGGAAGGGTCTCGGAAAATTTCTAAGTCCGGACTCGGACACCAGGTCAACCCCGTTGGGGGGTCCGGGGGTTGACCCGATGGCCGGGCTGGTCCCCGGCCACCAGGTCAACCCCGTTGGGGTCCGGGGGTTGACCTGATGGCCGGGCTGCTCCCCGGGCACCAGGTCAACCCCTTTGGGGGTCCGGAGGTTGACCTGATGGCCGGTCTGCTCCCCGGCCCCCGGGTCGACCCGGTACTCCCTGCGGCCCTCGGAGCACCCTCCCCGGGTAGCCCCCGGCTCCCCGAGGCCGTCGTGGAAATTTTGTTCCGGACATCCATGGGCCCGATCAGTGCGCCGGGGGGAAGGTCCGCGGCCGCAGCCCGGGACGGTGCGCCCTGGGCGGCTTGCCGCCAAGCCGCGAGTGGTCCCGATCCTTTTTTTTTTTTTTTTTTTTTTTTTTTTTCTTTTTCCCGGGGTGTGTGCGGGAGTGTGTGGGGGTGTGCGGGCAGGGTCGTGTCTCCAAGTCCCTCCTCGGTATCCAGGTCACCGCCACCCCGAGGAAGCGGGCTGAACCATTTTCAGAGTCCCCGCTCGGCCACCTGGTGAACCCCGGGAAGGGTCTCGGAAAATTTCTAAGTCCGGACTCGGACACCAGGTCAACCCCGTTGGGGGGTCCGGGGGTTGACCCGATGGCCGGGCTGGTCCCCGGCCACCAGGTCAACCCCGTTGGGGTCCGGGGGTTGACCTGATGGCCGGGCTGCTCCCCGGGCACCAGGTCAACCCCTTTGGGGGTCCGGAGGTTGACCTGATGGCCGGTCTGCTCCCCGGCCCCCGGGTCGACCCGGTACTCCCTGCGGCCCTCGGAGCACCCTCCCCGGGTAGCCCCCGGCTCCCCGAGGCCGTCGTGGAAATTTTGTTCCGGACTTCCATGGGCCCGATCAGTGCGCCGGGGGGAAGGTCCGCGGCCGCAGCCCGGGACGGTGCGCCCTGGGCGGCTTGCCGCCAAGCCGCGAGTGGTCCCGATCCTTTTTTTTTTTTTTTTTTTTTTTTTTTCTTTTTCCCGGGGTGTGTGCGGGAGTGTGTGGGGGTGTGCGGGCAGGGTCGTGTCTCCAAGTCCCTCCTCGGTATCCAGGTCACCGCCACCCCGAGGAAGCGGGCTGAACCATTTTCAGAGTCCCCGCTCGGCCACCTGGTGAACCCCGGGAAGGGTCTCGGAAAATTTCTAAGTCCGGACTCGGACACCAGGTCAACCCCGTTGGGGGTCCGGGGGTTGACCCGATGGCCGGGCTGGTCCCCGGCCACCAGGTCAACCCCGTTGGGGTCCGGGGGTTGACCTGATGGCCGGGCTGCTCCCCGGCCACCAGGTCAACCCCTTTGGGGGTCCGGGGGTTGACCTGATGGCCGGTCTGCTCCCCGGCCCCCGGGTCGACCCGGTACTCCCTGCGGCCCTCGGAGCACCCTCCCCGGGTAGCCCCCGGCTCCCCGAGGCCGTCGTGGAAATTTTGTTCCGGACTTCCATGGGCCCGATCAGTGCGCCGGGGGGAAGGTCCGCGGCCGCAGCCCGGGACGGTGCGCCCTGGGCGGCTTGCCGCCAAGCCGCGAGTGGTCCCGATCCTTTTTTTTTTTTTTTTTTTTTTTTTCTTTTTCCCGGGGTGTGTGCGGGAGTGTGTGGGGGTGTGCGGGCAGGGTCGTGTCTCCAAGTCCCTCCTCGGTATCCAGGTCACCGCCACCCCGAGGAAGCGGGCTGAACCATTTTCAGAGTCCCCGCTCGGCCACCTGGTGAACCCCGGGAAGGGTCTCGGAAAATTTCTAAGTCCGGACTCGGACACCAGGTCAACCCCGTTGGAGGTCCGGGGGTTGACCCGATGGCCGGGCTGGTCCCCGGCCACCAGGTCAACCCTGTTGGGGTCCGGGGGTTGACCTGATGGCCGGGCTGGTCCCCGGCCACCAGGTCAACCCCGTTGGGGTCCGGGGGTTGACCCGATGGCCGGGCTGCTCCCCGGCCACCAGGTCAACCCCGTTGGGGTCCCGGGGTTGACCTGATGGCCGGGCTGCTCCCCGGCCCCCGGGTCGACCCGGTACTCCCTGCGGCCCTCGGAGCACCCTCCCCGGGTAGCCCCCGGCTCCCCGAGGCCGTCGTGGAAATTTTGTTCCGGACTTCCATGGGCCCGATCAGTGCGCCGGGGGGAAGGTCCGCGGCCGCAGCCCGGGACGGTGCGCCCTGGGCGGCTTGCCGCCAAGCCGCGAGTGGTCCCGATCCTTTTTTTTTTTTTTTTTTTTTTTTCTTTTTCCCGGGGTGTGTGCGGGAGTGTGTGGGGGTGTGCGGGCAGGGTCGTGTCTCCAAGTCCCTCCTCGGTATCCAGGTCACCGCCACCCCGAGGAAGCGGGCTGAACCATTTTCAGAGTCCCCGCTCGGCCACCTGGTGAACCCCGGGAAGGGTCTCGGAAAATTTCTAAGTCCGGACTCGGACACCAGGTCAACCCCGTTGGGGGTCCGGGGGTTGACCCGATGGCCGGGCTGGTCCCCGGCCACCAGGTCAACCCCGTTGGGGTCCGGGGGTTGACCTGATGGCCGGGCTGGTCCCCGGCCACCAGGTCAACCCCGTTGGGGTCCGGGGGTTGACCCGATGGCCGGGCTGCTCCCCGGCCACCAGGTCAACCCCGTTGGGGTCCCGGGGTTGACCTGATGGCCGGGCTGCTCCCCGGCCCCCGGGTCGACCCGGTACTCCCTGCGGCCCTCGGAGCACCCTCCCCGGGTAGCCCCCGGCTCCCCGAGGCCGTCGTGGAAATTTTGTTCCGGACTTCCATGGGCCCGATCAGTGCGCCGGGGGGAAGGTCCGCGGCCGCAGCCCGGGACGGTGCGCCCTGGGCGGCTTGCCGCCAAGCCGCGAGTGGTCCCGATCCTTTTTTTCTTTTTTTTTTTTTCTTTTTCCCGGGGTGTGTGCGGGAGTGTGTGGGGGTGTGCGGGCAGGGTCGTGTCTCCAAGTCCCTCCTCGGTATCCAGGTCACCGCCACCCCGAGGAAGCGGGCTGAACCATTTTCAGAGTCCCCGCTCGGCCACCTGGTCAACCCCGGGAAGGGTCTCGGAAAATTTCTAAGTCCGGACTCGGACACCAGGTCAACCCCGTTGGGGGTCCGGGGGTTGACCCGATGGCCGGGCTGGTCCCCGGCCACCAGGTCAACCCCGTTGGGGTCCGGGGGTTGACCCGATGGCCGGGCTGCTCCCCGGGCACCAGGTCAACCCCTTTGGGGGTCCGGGGGTTGACCTGTTGGCCGGTCTGCTCCCCGGCCCCCGGGTCGACCCGGTACTCCCTGCGGCCCTCGGAGCACCCTCCCCGGGTAGCCCCCGGCTCCCCGTGGCCGTCGTGGAAATTTTGTTCCAGACTTCCATGGGCCCGATCCTGTGTGCCGGGGGGGGCATGTCCGTGGCTGCAGCCCGGGACGGTGCGCCCAGGGCGGCTTGCCGCCTAGCCGCTCGTGGGCCCGATCCTTTTTTTCTTCTCCGGCGGGGGTGTGTGTGTGTGTGGGGGGGCAAAGTTGCTCAAAGTCCCCTCTCGGCCACCTGGTCAACCCCGGGAGGGGGTCTCGAAATTTTTCTAAGTCCCGACTCGGTCACCAGGTCAACCCCATTCAAGTCAATGGGTTGACCTGATGGCCGGTTGTGTCTCGGAAGTCCGGATGGGGTCGCCGCGAGTCGCCCCGGCCGACCTAGGGAACCACGAGGTCGGACTCGATTCCAGGTTGGTCCCGCTGAATTTGGGGCTGCCTTTTTCGCGCACACCTTTCAGAAAGGTGTGCGGAGATTTTTGAGAACAGGTTTTTCAGAACCCTTGAGAACCGGAGATGAGCCAAGGGGACCAATCTGAGTCTTGTACCCGACCTTGCACGGCTCTGGGGGGAAAGGCAAAGGGGCACAAGCTGGAACGCGGGGTGGCACCCGGCCCTCCGAGTCAGCCCTCCTTTCCCGGCTCTTAGGTTCCTGGGACCACGGTCGTCCCCCAGCATTCCTGGGGACGCTAGCTCCGGCTGTCAGCGCCCCCCCAGAGGCAGGGGGGGGTCGCGGCGGCCCCGTGCCTCCCCACTGTCACCATCCGATCGATTTGGCGCTCTGGTTCGTGACGGGAAGGGACCTTCGCGGGCCGGCACCCCACGACCGTGGCGGCGTCCGGTGTTCAGGCGGATGGTTACCCTTATCCTTTTCGCGGACAGGGATCATGGGACAACCGACGGCGGAACTTCCCTCGGGGCGGCCCGGGAGCCCGTCGGTCCGAGTGGGGTTTTTCCCCCCCCCGATGTGCGAGGTCGTGTGGTCCCGGCAGACCACCCAGGGGTCCGAGATCCCAGGGAGCCGCGAGGCTCGGCAGGGCCAAACACGGTCGCGAGAGCGAGTAGGGGCGCGCTGCGGTCCCCCACCGCACCCGGCGTTTCCCACCCCACTCACCCCGCGCTGCCATGGCCGCGGGAGGTGGGGCGGTCGTCGGCGTTGTCGGTGGGGACCCTCGTACCGCCCTCTCGCTGGAGGACCAGTAACCCCTGCCCCGCCCTCCCTGCCTGGGAACGCTGACATCTTCTCTAGCGGGTTGCCTGGAAGGCGGCTGCGGCCCCCACGAGCCGCGTCGCCACGTTTCGAGGGCCACCGGGAAAAAAAAGCGGGTTGAAGTGCGTTTGGGGGCGGGCTCGAGGGCCCCCTGCCCCTGGCTGTCTCCCGC
>JBAIAC010000645.1:217500-230000 GCA_037349315.1 Chelydra serpentina
TTCCGGCCACCAGGTCAACCCACTGGATTGAATGGGTTGACCTGGTGGCCGGTTTGCTTACCGGCCACCAGGTCATCCCATTGCATTCAAAGGGTTGACCTGGTGGCCGGTTTGCTTTCTGGGCCGGGTGCCCCTCCACTCCCACGGCGGCGCAGCAGCGGTGATGAGAACCACGGAGGAGGCTTAATAGTCGGGACGGAGCAGGTCCGGGGAGGCTTAATAGTCGGGACGGAGCAGGTCCGGGGAGGCTTAATAGTCTTCCCGGGGGGGGCTTCATAGTCGTGCCCCGGGGAGTCCGGGGAGCAGGCTTAACAGTCGTCCCTACCGGCCAGCAGGTCAACCCATTGCATTCAAAGGGTTGACCTGCTGGCCGGTTTGCTTTCCGGCCACCAGGTCAACCCATTGCATTCAAAGGGTTGACCTGGTGGCCGGTTTGCTTTCCGGGCCGGGTGCCCCTCCACTCCCACGGCGGCGCAGCAGCGGTGATGAGAACCACGGAGGAGGCTTAATAGTCGGGACGGAGCAGGTCCGGGGAGGCTTAATAGTCGGGACGGAGCAGGTCCGGGGAGGCTTAATAGTCTTCCCGGGGGGGGCTTCATAGTCGTGCCCCGGGGAGTCCGGGGAGCAGGCTTAACAGTCGTCCCTACCGGCCAGCAGGTCAACCCATTGCATTCAAAGGGTTGACCTGCTGGCCGGTTTGCTTTCCGGCCACCAGGTCAACCCATTGCATTCAAAGGGTTGACCTGGTGGCCGGTTTGCTTTCCGGGCCGGGTGCCCCTCCACTCCCACGGCGGCGCAGCAGCGGTGATGAGAACCACGGAGGAGGCTTAATAGTCGGGACGGAGCAGGTCCGGGGAGGCTTAATAGTCGGGACGGAGCAGGTCCGGGGAGGCTTAATAGTCGGGACGGAGCAGGTCCGGGGAGGCTTAATAGTCGTGCCCCGGGGAGTCCGGGGAGCAGGCTTAATAGTCGTCAGAGGGTGGGGGGTGGTGGCGGGGGAGAGGCTTAACATTCGTCCCCGGGACTGTCAGTGGGGAGGCCTTTTTTGTCGTCGCCCGGGCGGTACGGGGGAGGCTTAACAGTCGTCCCCAGGGAATCATAGCATCTCAGAGTTGGAAGGGACCTCAGGAGGTCACCTTGTCCAACCCCCTGCTGAAAGCAGGACCAACCCCAACTACCTCGTCCCACCCAGGGCTTTGTCAAGCCTGGCCTTCAAAACCTCTAAGGAAGGAGATGCCACCACCTCCCTAGGTAAGCCGTTGCAGTGCTTCACCACCCTTCTAGTGAACAAGGTTGTTCCGAATATCCAACCTAAACCTCCCCCTCTGCAACTTGAGACCATCGCGGAGGAAGCCGGGGAGGGGCGGGGAGCCGGAGCCCGACTCCCCAGTCGCAGGCGCCCGTCGGGGTCGGGCTAGGGAGGCGAGGGGCCGGGAGAAGGGCCGGCAACGTTTCAAGGTCCCCACCCGGAGAGCAGGCCGACCCCCGGGGAAGCGTCCGGGAAAGGCTCCGAGTCCCCACCGGGAGAGCAGGCCGACCCCCGGGGAAGCGTCCGGGAAAGTCTCCGAGTCCCCAACCGGAGAGCAGGCCGACCCCCGGGGAAGCGTCGGGGATGCAGGCCGAGGCCCCACCAGGAGAGCAGGTCGACCCCCCGGGAATTTTTTTCCGAGTCCCGACACGGCCACCAGGTCAACCCCATTCAAGTAAACTCGAGAATATCCACAGGAGGGCAGCACGCAGGCAGGCCAGGCCAGGCCTCGGACGGCCAGCAGCCCATTCCCGGGCAGCGCCGGCTCCCTGAGGGGAGGCGCAGGGGGGCCCGAGCGAGACCGGGCCAGTCCGCCAAGTGCCAGTGGTCTGCCCCCGACGCTTCGGGGGCCGTGGGTCCTCCGCGGGGGCAGGCCGGGGGGGGGGGGGGGGGGGGCACCTGCACACGCGCCCTCCGTCACGGAAGGCCGGGCCTAGCACGGGTGACGGGGGGTGGTCCGGGTGCCGGAGGCCGGGGTCGGGGGTCCCCGGCACGTCCGAGCGAGTCGGCCCCGTGCCCCGGGTCCGCCCACGGGGCTTCGGGGGCCCTGGGTCCCCCGCGGAGGCAGCCCGGGGGGCCCTGCACACCCGCCGTCCGTTTCGGAAGGCCGGGCCTAGCACGGGGGTCGGGGAGAGGTCCGGGGGCCGGAGGCCGGGGTCGGGGGTCCCCGGCGAGTCCGAGCGAGTCGGCCCCGTGCCCCGGGTCCGCCCACGGGGCTTCGGGGGCCCTGGGTCCCCCGCGGAGGCAGCCCGGGGGGCGCTGCACACCCGCCGTCCGTTTCGGAAGGCCGGGCCTAGCACGGGGGTCGGGGAGAGGTCCGGGGGCCGGAGGCCGGGGTCGGGGGTCCCCGGCGAGTCCGAGCGAGTCGGCCCCGTGCCCCGGGTCTGCCCACGGGGCTTCGGGGGCCCTGGGTCCCCCGCGGAGGCAGCCCGGGGGGCCCTGCACACCCGCCGTCCGTTTCGGAAGGCCGGGCCTAGCACGGGTGACGGGGGGCGGTCCCGGGGGCCGGAGGCCGGGGTCGGGGGTTCCCGGCGAGTCCGAGCGAGTCGGCCCCGTGCCCCGGGTCTGCCCACGGGGCTTCGGGGGCCCTGGGTCCCCCGCGGAGGCAGCCCGGGGGGCCCTGCACACCCGCCGTCCCTTTCGGAAGGCCGGGCCTAGCACGGGTGACGGGGGGGCGGTCCGGGTGCCGGAGGCCGGGGTCGGGGGTTCCCGGCGAGTCCGAGCGAGTCGGCCCCGTGCCCCGGGTCTGCCCACGGGGCTTCGGGGGCCCTGGGTCCCCCGCGGAGGCAGCCCGGGGGGCCCTGCACACCCGCCGTCCCTTTCGGAAGGCCGGGCCTAGCACGGGTGACGGGGGGGCGGTCCGGGTGCCGGAGGCCGGGGTCGGGGGTTCCCGGCGAGTCCGAGCGAGTCGGCCCCGTGCCCCTTGTCTTCCCACGAGGCTTCGGGGGCCGTGGGTCCCCCGCGGAGGCAGCCCGGGGGGCCCTGCACACCCGCCGTCCGTTTCGGAAGGCCGGGCCTAGCACGGGTGACGGGGGGCGGTCCCGGGGGCCGGAGGCCGGGGTCGGGGGTCCCCGGCGAGTCCGAGCGAGTCGGCCCCGTGCCCCGGGTCTGCCCACGAGGCTTCGGGGGCCCTGGGTCCCCCGCGGAGGCAGCCCGGGGGTCCCTGCACACCCGCCGTCCCTTTCGGAAGGCCGGGCCTAGCACGGGTGACGGGGGGCGGTCCCGGGGGCCGGAGGCCGGGGTCGGGGGTCCCCGGCACGTCCGAGCGAGTCGGCCCCGTGCCCCGGGTCTGCCCACGGGGCTTCGGGGGCCCTGGGTCCCCCGCGGAGGCAGCCCGGGGGTCCCTGCACACCCGCCGTCCCTTTCGGAAGGCCGGGCCTAGCACGGGTGACGGGGGGCGGTCCCGGGGGCCGGAGGCCGGGGTCGGGGGTCCCCGGCACGTCCGAGCGAGTCGGCCCCGTGCCCCGGGTCTGCCCACGGGGCTTCGGGGGCCCTGGGTCCCCCGCGGAGGCAGCCCGGGGGTCCCTGCACACCCGCCGTCCGTTTCGGAAGGCCGGGCCTAGCACGGGTGACGGGGGGCGGTCCCGGGGGCCGGAGGCCGGGGTCGGGGGTCCCCGGCACGTCCGAGCGAGTCGGCCCCGTGCCCCGGGTCTGCCCACGGGGCTTCGGGGGCCCTGGGTCCCCCGCGGAGGCAGCCCGGGGGTCCCTGCACACCCGCCGTCCCTTTCGGAAGGCCGGGCCTAGCACGGGTGACGGGGGGCGGTCCCGGGGGCCGGAGGCCGGGGTCGGGGGTCCCCGGCACGTCCGAGCGAGTCGGCCCCGTGCCCCGGGTCTGCCCACGGGGCTTCGGGGGCCCTGGGTCCCCCGCGGAGGCAGCCCGGGGGTCCCTGCACACCCGCCGTCCCTTTCGGAAGGCCGGGCCTAGCACGGGGGTCGGGGGGAGGTCCGGGGGCCGGAGGCCGGGGTCGGGGGTCCCCGGCGTGTCCGAGCGAGTCGGCCCCGTGCCCCTTGTCTGCCCACGAGGCTTCGGGGGCCGTGGGTCCCCCGCGGAGGCAGCCCGGGGGGCCCTGCACACCCGCCGTCCGTTTCGGAAGGCCGGGCCTAGCACGGGTGACGGGGGGCGGTCCCGGGGGCCGGAGGCCGGGGCCGGGGGTTCCCGGCGAGTCCGAGCGAGTCGGCCCCGTGCCCCGGGTCTGCCCACGAGGCTTCGGGGGCCCTGGGTCCCCCGCGGAGGCAGCCCGGGGGGCCCTGCACACCCGCCGTCCCTTTGGGAAGGCCGGGCCTAGCACGGGTGACGGGGGGCGGTCCCGGGGGCCGGAGGCCGGGATCGGGGGTTCCCGGCGAGTCCGAGCGAGTCGGCCCCGTGCCCCGGGTCTGCCCACGGGGCTTCGGAGGCCCTGGGTCCCCCGCGGAGGCAGCCCGGGGGGCCCTGCACACCCGCCGTCTGTTTCGGAAGGCCGGGCCTAGCACGGGTGACGGGGGGTGGTCCGGGTGCCGGAGCCCGGGGTCGGGGGTTCCCGGCGAGTCCGAGCGAGTCGGCCCCGTGCCCCGGGTCTGCCCACTGGGCTTCGGGGGCCCTGGGTCCCCCGCGGAGGCAGCCCGGGGGGCCCTGCACACCCGCCGTCCCTTTCGTAAGGCCGGGCCTAGCACGGGTGACGGGGGGTGGTCCCGGGAGCCGGAGGCCGGGGTCGGGGATCCCCGGCGAGTCCGAGCGAGTCGGCCCCGTGCCCCGGGTCCGCCCACGGGGCTTTGCGGGCCGTGGGTCCCCCGCGGGGGCAGCCCGGGGGGCCCTGCACACCCGCCGTCCGTTTCGTAAGGCCGGGCCTAGCACGGGTGACGGGGGGTGGTCCCGGGGGCCGGAGGCCGGGGTCGGGGGTCCCCGGCACGTCCGAGCGAGTCGGCCCCGTGCCCCGGGTCTGCCCACGAGGCTTCGGGGTCCGTGGGAACCCGACGGGGAGCCGGGCGCCCAGACCCGCGACCTTCGGCCGTCGCCTCTGGCCCCGTAGACAGAGTGGCAACGGGGGCGGTGGGGCGGCTTTCCAGGTTCTCCGCTCCCCCTTCCCCCCTCCCTCGCCCCCGGTCCCCTCCACACACAGACACACAGACACACACACAGACACACACACACAAAGACACACACACACACACACACACACACACACACACACACACACACACAGAGACTACCCCTCTCCCCATTCCTTGCTCCTGCCCCGGAAAACGAGAGGGCCGGCTCGGACCGGGAAAAGCTGCCTACGGCACCTGGGATTCCCAGGCGGTCACCCATCCAAGTACTAGCCAGGCCCGGGACGGTTTACCTTCCGAGATCTGACGGGATCGGGGGCGTTCGGTCCGGTATGGCCGTAGGCGCCGAGCTCCGCGCCTCCTGGCCCGCTATCCCTGACCGGAATCCAGGCCACCCCCAACCCGAGGAAGCGGGCTGAAAAATTTTCAAAGTCCCCGCTCGGCCACCTGGTCAACCCCGGGAACGGTCTCGAAATTTTTCTAAGTCCCGACTCGGACAGCAGGTCAACCCCCGTTCGCGTCCAGGGGTTGACCTGATGGCCGGGCTCCTCCCCGGCCACCGGGCCGACCCGGTACTCCCTGCGGCCCTCGGAGCACCCTCCCCGGGTAGCCCCCGGCTCCCCGAGGCCGTCGTGGAAATTTTGTTCCGGACTTCCATGGGCCCGATCAGTGCGCCGGGGGGAAGGTCCGCGGCCGCAGCCCGGGACGGTGCGCCCTGGGCGGCTTGCCGCCAAGCCGCGAGTGGCCCCGATCCTTTTTTTTTTTTTTTTTTTTTCCTTTTTCCCGGGGTGTGTGCGGGGGTGTGTGGGGGTGTGCGGGCAGGGACGTGTCTCCAAGTCCCTCCTCGGAATCCAGGTCACCGCCACCCCGAGGAAGCGGGCTGAACCATTTTCAGAGTCCCCGCTCGGCCACCTGGTGAACCCCGGGAAGGGTCTCGGAAAATTTCTAAGTCCGGACTCGGACACCAGGTCAACCCCGTTGGGGGGTCCGGGGGTTGACCCGATGGCCGGGCTGGTCCCCGGCCACCAGGTCAACCCCGTTGGGGTCCGGGGGTTGACCTGATGGCCGGGCTGCTCCCCGGGCACCAGGTCAACCCCTTTGGGGGTCCGGAGGTTGACCTGATGGCCGGTCTGCTCCCCGGCCCCCGGGTCGACCCGGTACTCCCTGCGGCCCTCGGAGCACCCTCCCCGGGTAGCCCCCGGCTCCCCGAGGCCGTCGTGGAAATTTTGTTCCGGACTTCCATGGGCCCGATCAGTGCGCCGGGGGGAAGGTCCGCGGCCGCAGCCCGGGACGGTGCGCCCTGGGCGGCTTGCCGCCAAGCCGCGAGTGGTCCCGATCCTTTTTTTTTTTTTTTTTTTTTTTTTTTTTTCTTTTTCCCGGGGTGTGTGCGGGAGTGTGTGGGGGTGTGCGGGCAGGGTCGTGTCTCCAAGTCCCTCCTCGGTATCCAGGTCACCGCCACCCCGAGGAAGCGGGCTGAACCATTTTCAGAGTCCCCGCTCGGCCACCTGGTGAACCCCGGGAAGGGTCTCGGAAAATTTCTAAGTCCGGACTCGGACACCAGGTCAACCCCGTTGGGGGTCCGGGGGTTGACCCGATGGCCGGGCTGGTCCCCGGCCACCAGGTCAACCCCGTTGGGGTCCGGGGGTTGACCTGATGGCCGGGCTGCTCCCCGGCCACCAGGTCAACCCCTTTGGGGGTCCGGGGGTTGACCTGATGGCCGGTCTGCTCCCCGGCCCCCCGACCCGGTACTCCCTGCGGCCCTCGGAGCACCCTCCCCGGGTAGCCCCCGGCTCCCCGAGGCCGTCGTGGAAATTTTGTTCCGGACTTCCATGGGCCCGATCAGTGCGCCGGGGGGAAGGTCCGCGGCCGCAGCCCGGGACGGTGCGCCCTGGGCGGCTTGCCGCCAAGCCGCGAGTGGTCCCGATCCTTTTTTTTTTTTTTTTTTTTTTTTTTTTTTTCTTTTTCCCGGGGTGTGTGCGGGGGTGTGTGGGGGTGTGCGGGCAGGGACGTGTCTCCAAGTCCCTCCACGGAATCCAGGTCACCGCCACCCCGAGGAAGCGGGCTGAACCATTTTCAGAGTCCCCGCTCGGCCACCTGGTGAACCCCGGGAAGGGTCTCGGAAAATTTCTAAGTCCGGACTCGGACACCAGGTCAACCCCGTTGGGGGGTCCGGGGGTTGACCCGATGGCCGGGCTGCTCCCCGGCCACCAGGTCAACCCCGTTGGGGTCCGGGGGTTGACCTGATGGCCGGGCTGCTCCCCGGGCACCAGGTCAACCCCTTTGGGGGTCCGGAGGTTGACCTGATGGCCGGTCTGCTCCCCGGCCCCCGGGTCGACCCGGTACTCCCTGCGGCCCTCGGAGCACCCTCCCCGGGTAGCCCCCGGCTCCCCGAGGCCGTCGTGGAAATTTTGTTCCGGACTTCCATGGGCCCGATCAGTGCGCCGGGGGGAAGGTCCGCGGCCGCAGCCCGGGACGGTGCGCCCTGGGCGGCTTGCCGCCAAGCCGCGAGTGGTCCCGATCCTTTTTTTTTTTTTTTTTTTTTTTTTTTCTTTTTCCCGGGGTGTGTGCGGGGGTGTGTGGGGGTGTGCGGGCAGGGACGTGTCTCCAAGTCCCTCCTCGGAATCCAGGTCACCGCCACCCCGAGGAAGCGGGCTGAACCATTTTCAGAGTCCCCGCTCGGCCACCTGGTGAACCCCGGGAAGGGTCTCGGAAAATTTCTAAGTCCGGACTCGGACACCAGGTCAACCCCGTTGGGGGGTCCGGGGGTTGACCCGATGGCCGGGCTGGTCCCCGGCCACCAGGTCAACCCCGTTGGGGTCCGGGGGTTGACCTGATGGCCGGGCTGCTCCCCGGGCACCAGGTCAACCCCTTTGGGGGTCCGGAGGTTGACCTGATGGCCGGTCTGCTCCCCGGCCCCCGGGTCGACCCGGTACTCCCTGCGGCCCTCGGAGCACCCTCCCCGGGTAGCCCCCGGCTCCCCGAGGCCGTCGTGGAAATTTTGTTCCGGACTTCCATGGGCCCGATCAGTGCGCCGGGGGGAAGGTCCGCGGCCGCAGCCCGGGACGGTGCGCCCTGGGCGGCTTGCCGCCAAGCCGCGAGTGGTCCCGATCCTTTTTTTTTTTTTTTTTTTTTTTTTTTTTTCTTTTTCCCGGGGTGTGTGCGGGAGTGTGTGGGGGTGTGCGGGCAGGGTCGTGTCTCCAAGTCCCTCCTCGGTATCCAGGTCACCGCCACCCCGAGGAAGCGGGCTGAACCATTTTCAGAGTCCCCGCTCGGCCACCTGGTGAACCCCGGGAAGGGTCTCGGAAAATTTCTAAGTCCGGACTCGGACACCAGGTCAACCCCGTTGGGGGGTCCGGGGGTTGACCCGATGGCCGGGCTGGTCCCCGGCCACCAGGTCAACCCCGTTGGGGTCCGGGGGTTGACCTGATGGCCGGGCTGCTCCCCGGGCACCAGGTCAACCCCTTTGGGGGTCCGGAGGTTGACCTGATGGCCGGTCTGCTCCCCGGCCCCCGGGTCGACCCGGTACTCCCTGCGGCCCTCGGAGCACCCTCCCCGGGTAGCCCCCGGCTCCCCGAGGCCGTCGTGGAAATTTTGTTCCGGACTTCCATGGGCCCGATCAGTGCGCCGGGGGGAAGGTCCGCGGCCGCAGCCCGGGACGGTGCGCCCTGGGCGGCTTGCCGCCAAGCCGCGAGTGGTCCCGATCCTTTTTTTTTTTTTTTTTTTTTTTTTTTTTTTTCTTTTTCCCGGG
Organism: Chelydra serpentina; assembly: GCA_037349315.1. NCBI lineage: Eukaryota > Metazoa > Chordata > Testudines > Chelydridae > Chelydra > Chelydra serpentina. The sequence goes on from JBAIAC010000645.1 coordinate 226,302, forward strand.
GTGTGTGCGGGAGTGTGTGGGGGTGTGCGGGCAGGGTCGTGTCTCCAAGTCCCTCCTCGGTATCCAGGTCACCGCCACCCCGAGGAAGCGGGCTGAACCATTTTCAGAGTCCCCGCTCGGCCACCTGGTGAACCCCGGGAAGGGTCTCGGAAAATTTCTAAGTCCGGACTCGGACACCAGGTCAACCCCGTTGGGGGTCCGGGGGTTGACCCGATGGCCGGGCTGGTCCCCGGCCACCAGGTCAACCCCGTTGGGGTCCGGGGGTTGACCTGATGGCCGGGCTGCTCCCCGGCCACCAGGTCAACCCCTTTGGGGGTCCGGGGGTTGACCTGATGGCCGGTCTGCTCCCCGGCCCCCGGGTCGACCCGGTACTCCCTGCGGCCCTCGGAGCACCCTCCCCGGGTAGCCCCCGGCTCCCCGAGGCCGTCGTGGAAATTTTGTTCCGGACTTCCATGGGCCCGATCAGTGCGCCGGGGGGAAGGTCCGCGGCCGCAGCCCGGGACGGTGCGCCCTGGGCGGCTTGCCGCCAAGCCGCGAGTGGTCCCGATCCTTTTTTTTTTTTTTTTTTTTTTTTTTTTTTTTCTTTTTCCCGGGGTGTGTGCGGGGGTGTGTGGGGGTGTGCGGGCAGGGACGTGTCTCCAAGTCCCTCCACGGAATCCAGGTCACCGCCACCCCGAGGAAGCGGGCTGAACCATTTTCAGAGTCCCCGCTCGGCCACCTGGTGAACCCCGGGAAGGGTCTCGGAAAATTTCTAAGTCCGGACTCGGACACCAGGTCAACCCCGTTGGGGGGTCCGGGGGTTGACCCGATGGCCGGGCTGCTCCCCGGCCACCAGGTCAACCCCGTTGGGGTCCGGGGGTTGACCTGATGGCCGGGCTGCTCCCCGGGCACCAGGTCAACCCCTTTGGGGGTCCGGAGGTTGACCTGATGGCCGGTCTGCTCCCCGGCCCCCGGGTCGACCCGGTACTCCCTGCGGCCCTCGGAGCACCCTCCCCGGGTAGCCCCCGGCTCCCCGAGGCCGTCGTGGAAATTTTGTTCCGGACTTCCATGGGCCCGATCAGTGCGCCGGGGGGAAGGTCCGCGGCCGCAGCCCGGGACGGTGCGCCCTGGGCGGCTTGCCGCCAAGCCGCGAGTGGTCCCGATCCTTTTTTTTTTTTTTTTTTTTTTTTTTCTTTTTCCCGGGGTGTGTGCGGGGGTGTGTGGGGGTGTGCGGGCAGGGACGTGTCTCCAAGTCCCTCCTCGGAATCCAGGTCACCGCCACCCCGAGGAAGCGGGCTGAACCATTTTCAGAGTCCCCGCTCGGCCACCTGGTGAACCCCGGGAAGGGTCTCGGAAAATTTCTAAGTCCGGACTCGGACACCAGGTCAACCCCGTTGGGGGGTCCGGGGGTTGACCCGATGGCCGGGCTGGTCCCCGGCCACCAGGTCAACCCCGTTGGGGTCCGGGGGTTGACCTGATGGCCGGGCTGCTCCCCGGGCACCAGGTCAACCCCTTTGGGGGTCCGGAGGTTGACCTGATGGCCGGTCTGCTCCCCGGCCCCCGGGTCGACCCGGTACTCCCTGCGGCCCTCGGAGCACCCTCCCCGGGTAGCCCCCGGCTCCCCGAGGCCGTCGTGGAAATTTTGTTCCGGACTTCCATGGGCCCGATCAGTGCGCCGGGGGGAAGGTCCGCGGCCGCAGCCCGGGACGGTGCGCCCTGGGCGGCTTGCCGCCAAGCCGCGAGTGGTCCCGATCCTTTTTTTTTTTTTTTTTTTTTTTTTTTTTCTTTTTCCCGGGGTGTGTGCGGGAGTGTGTGGGGGTGTGCGGGCAGGGTCGTGTCTCCAAGTCCCTCCTCGGTATCCAGGTCACCGCCACCCCGAGGAAGCGGGCTGAACCATTTTCAGAGTCCCCGCTCGGCCACCTGGTGAACCCCGGGAAGGGTCTCGGAAAATTTCTAAGTCCGGACTCGGACACCAGGTCAACCCCGTTGGGGGGTCCGGGGGTTGACCCGATGGCCGGGCTGGTCCCCGGCCACCAGGTCAACCCCGTTGGGGTCCGGGGGTTGACCTGATGGCCGGGCTGCTCCCCGGGCACCAGGTCAACCCCTTTGGGGGTCCGGAGGTTGACCTGATGGCCGGTCTGCTCCCCGGCCCCCGGGTCGACCCGGTACTCCCTGCGGCCCTCGGAGCACCCTCCCCGGGTAGCCCCCGGCTCCCCGAGGCCGTCGTGGAAATTTTGTTCCGGACTTCCATGGGCCCGATCAGTGCGCCGGGGGGAAGGTCCGCGGCCGCAGCCCGGGACGGTGCGCCCTGGGCGGCTTGCCGCCAAGCCGCGAGTGGTCCCGATCCTTTTTTTTTTTTTTTTTTTTTTTTTTCTTTTTCCCGGGGTGTGTGCGGGAGTGTGTGGGGGTGTGCGGGCAGGGTCGTGTCTCCAAGTCCCTTCTCGGTATCCAGGTCACCGCCACCCCGAGGAAGCGGGCTGAACCATTTTCAGAGTCCCCGCTCGGCCACCTGGTGAACCCCGGGAAGGGTCTCGGAAAATTTCTAAGTCCGGACTCGGACACCAGGTCAACCCCGTTGGGGGTCCGGGGGTTGACCCGATGGCCGGGCTGGTCCCCGGCCACCAGGTCAACCCCGTTGGGGTCCGGGGGTTGACCTGATGGCCGGGCTGCTCCCCGGCCACCAGGTCAACCCCTTTGGGGGTCCGGGGGTTGACCTGATGGCCGGTCTGCTCCCCGGCCCCCGGGTCGACCCGGTACTCCCTGCGGCCCTCGGAGCACCCTCCCCGGGTAGCCCCCGGCTCCCCGAGGCCGTCGTGGAAATTTTGTTCCGGACTTCCATGGGCCCGATCAGTGCGCCGGGGGGAAGGTCCGCGGCCGCAGCCCGGGACGGTGCGCCCTGGGCGGCTTGCCGCCAAGCCGCGAGTGGTCCCGATCCTTTTTTTTTTTTTTTTTTTTTTTTTCTTTTTCCCGGGGTGTGTGCGGGAGTGTGTGGGGGTGTGCGGGCAGGGTCGTGTCTCCAAGTCCCTCCTCGGTATCCAGGTCACCGCCACCCCGAGGAAGCGGGCTGAACCATTTTCAGAGTCCCCGCTCGGCCACCTGGTGAACCCCGGGAAGGGTCTCGGAAAATTTCTAAGTCCGGACTCGGACACCAGGTCAACCCCGTTGGAGGTCCGGGGGTTGACCCGATGGCCGGGCTGGTCCCCGGCCACCAGGTCAACCCTGTTGGGGTCCGGGGGTTGACCTGATGGCCGGGCTGGTCCCCGGCCACCAGGTCAACCCCGTTGGGGTCCGGGGGTTGACCCGATGGCCGGGCTGCTCCCCGGCCACCAGGTCAACCCCGTTGGGGTCCCGGGGTTGACCTGATGGCCGGGCTGCTCCCCGGCCCCCGGGTCGACCCGGTACTCCCTGCGGCCCTCGGAGCACCCTCCCCGGGTAGCCCCCGGCTCCCCGAGGCCGTCGTGGAAATTTTGTTCCGGACTTCCATGGGCCCGATCAGTGCGCCGGGGGGAAGGTCCGCGGCCGCAGCCCGGGACGGTGCGCCCTGGGCGGCTTGCCGCCAAGCCGCGAGTGGTCCCGATCCTTTTTTTTTTTTTTTTTTTTTTTTCTTTTTCCCGGGGTGTGTGCGGGAGTGTGTGGGGGTGTGCGGGCAGGGTCGTGTCTCCAAGTCCCTCCTCGGTATCCAGGTCACCGCCACCCCGAGGAAGCGGGCTGAACCATTTT
>JBAIAC010000645.1:245000-257500 GCA_037349315.1 Chelydra serpentina
CGGGACGGAGCAGGTCCGGGGAGGCTTAATAGTCGGGACGGAGCAGGTCCGGGGAGGCTTAATAGTCTTCCCGGGGGGGGCTTCATAGTCGTGCCCCGGGGAGTCCGGGGAGCAGGCTTAACAGTCGTCCCTACCGGCCAGCAGGTCAACCCATTGCATTCAAAGGGTTGACCTGCTGGCCGGTTTGCTTTCCGGCCACCAGGTCAACCCATTGCATTCAAAGGGTTGACCTGGTGGCCGGTTTGCTTTCCGGGCCGGGTGCCCCTCCACTCCCACGGCGGCGCAGCAGCGGTGATGAGAACCACGGAGGAGGCTTAATAGTCGGGACGGAGCAGGTCCGGGGAGGCTTAATAGTCGGGACGGAGCAGGTCCGGGGAGGCTTAATAGTCTTCCCGGGGGGGGCTTCATAGTCGTGCCCCGGGGAGTCCGGGGAGCAGGCTTAACAGTCGTCCCTACCGGCCAGCAGGTCAACCCATTGCATTCAAAGGGTTGACCTGCTGGCCGGTTTGCTTTCCGGCCACCAGGTCAACCCATTGCATTCAAAGGGTTGACCTGGTGGCCGGTTTGCTTTCCGGGCCGGGTGCCCCTCCACTCCCACGGCGGCGCAGCAGCGGTGATGAGAACCACGGAGGAGGCTTAATAGTCGGGACGGAGCAGGTCCGGGGAGGCTTAATAGTCGGGACGGAGCAGGTCCGGGGAGGCTTAATAGTCGGGACGGAGCAGGTCCGGGGAGGCTTAATAGTCGTGCCCCGGGGAGTCCGGGGAGCAGGCTTAATAGTCGTCAGAGGGTGGGGGGTGGTGGCGGGGGAGAGGCTTAACATTCGTCCCCGGGACTGTCAGTGGGGAGGCCTTTTTTGTCGTCGCCCGGGCGGTACGGGGGAGGCTTAACAGTCGTCCCCAGGGAATCATAGCATCTCAGAGTTGGAAGGGACCTCAGGAGGTCACCTTGTCCAACCCCCTGCTGAAAGCAGGACCAACCCCAACTACCTCGTCCCACCCAGGGCTTTGTCAAGCCTGGCCTTCAAAACCTCTAAGGAAGGAGATGCCACCACCTCCCTAGGTAAGCCGTTGCAGTGCTTCACCACCCTTCTAGTGAACAAGGTTGTTCCGAATATCCAACCTAAACCTCCCCCTCTGCAACTTGAGACCATCGCGGAGGAAGCCGGGGAGGGGCGGGGAGCCGGAGCCCGACTCCCCAGTCGCAGGCGCCCGTCGGGGTCGGGCTAGGGAGGCGAGGGGCCGGGAGAAGGGCCGGCAACGTTTCAAGGTCCCCACCCGGAGAGCAGGCCGACCCCCGGGGAAGCGTCCGGGAAAGGCTCCGAGTCCCCACCGGGAGAGCAGGCCGACCCCCGGGGAAGCGTCCGGGAAAGTCTCCGAGTCCCCAACCGGAGAGCAGGCCGACCCCCGGGGAAGCGTCGGGGATGCAGGCCGAGGCCCCACCAGGAGAGCAGGTCGACCCCCCGGGAATTTTTTTCCGAGTCCCGACACGGCCACCAGGTCAACCCCATTCAAGTAAACTCGAGAATATCCACAGGAGGGCAGCACGCAGGCAGGCCAGGCCAGGCCTCGGACGGCCAGCAGCCCATTCCCGGGCAGCGCCGGCTCCCTGAGGGGAGGCGCAGGGGGGCCCGAGCGAGACCGGGCCAGTCCGCCAAGTGCCAGTGGTCTGCCCCCGACGCTTCGGGGGCCGTGGGTCCTCCGCGGGGGCAGGCCGGGGGGGGGGGGGGGGGGGGCACCTGCACACGCGCCCTCCGTCACGGAAGGCCGGGCCTAGCACGGGTGACGGGGGGTGGTCCGGGTGCCGGAGGCCGGGGTCGGGGGTCCCCGGCACGTCCGAGCGAGTCGGCCCCGTGCCCCGGGTCCGCCCACGGGGCTTCGGGGGCCCTGGGTCCCCCGCGGAGGCAGCCCGGGGGGCCCTGCACACCCGCCGTCCGTTTCGGAAGGCCGGGCCTAGCACGGGGGTCGGGGAGAGGTCCGGGGGCCGGAGGCCGGGGTCGGGGGTCCCCGGCGAGTCCGAGCGAGTCGGCCCCGTGCCCCGGGTCCGCCCACGGGGCTTCGGGGGCCCTGGGTCCCCCGCGGAGGCAGCCCGGGGGGCGCTGCACACCCGCCGTCCGTTTCGGAAGGCCGGGCCTAGCACGGGGGTCGGGGAGAGGTCCGGGGGCCGGAGGCCGGGGTCGGGGGTCCCCGGCGAGTCCGAGCGAGTCGGCCCCGTGCCCCGGGTCTGCCCACGGGGCTTCGGGGGCCCTGGGTCCCCCGCGGAGGCAGCCCGGGGGGCCCTGCACACCCGCCGTCCGTTTCGGAAGGCCGGGCCTAGCACGGGTGACGGGGGGCGGTCCCGGGGGCCGGAGGCCGGGGTCGGGGGTTCCCGGCGAGTCCGAGCGAGTCGGCCCCGTGCCCCGGGTCTGCCCACGGGGCTTCGGGGGCCCTGGGTCCCCCGCGGAGGCAGCCCGGGGGGCCCTGCACACCCGCCGTCCCTTTCGGAAGGCCGGGCCTAGCACGGGTGACGGGGGGGCGGTCCGGGTGCCGGAGGCCGGGGTCGGGGGTTCCCGGCGAGTCCGAGCGAGTCGGCCCCGTGCCCCGGGTCTGCCCACGGGGCTTCGGGGGCCCTGGGTCCCCCGCGGAGGCAGCCCGGGGGGCCCTGCACACCCGCCGTCCCTTTCGGAAGGCCGGGCCTAGCACGGGTGACGGGGGGGCGGTCCGGGTGCCGGAGGCCGGGGTCGGGGGTTCCCGGCGAGTCCGAGCGAGTCGGCCCCGTGCCCCTTGTCTTCCCACGAGGCTTCGGGGGCCGTGGGTCCCCCGCGGAGGCAGCCCGGGGGGCCCTGCACACCCGCCGTCCGTTTCGGAAGGCCGGGCCTAGCACGGGTGACGGGGGGCGGTCCCGGGGGCCGGAGGCCGGGGTCGGGGGTCCCCGGCGAGTCCGAGCGAGTCGGCCCCGTGCCCCGGGTCTGCCCACGAGGCTTCGGGGGCCCTGGGTCCCCCGCGGAGGCAGCCCGGGGGGCCCTGCACACCCGCCGTCCCTTTCGGAAGGCCGGGCCTAGCACGGGTGACGGGGGGGCGGTCCGGGTGCCGGAGGCCGGGGTCGGGGGTTCCCGGCGAGTCCGAGCGAGTCGGCCCCGTGCCCCTTGTCTTCCCACGAGGCTTCGGGGGCCGTGGGTCCCCCGCGGAGGCAGCCCGGGGGGCCCTGCACACCCGCCGTCCGTTTCGGAAGGCCGGGCCTAGCACGGGTGACGGGGGGCGGTCCCGGGGGCCGGAGGCCGGGGTCGGGGGTCCCCGGCGAGTCCGAGCGAGTCGGCCCCGTGCCCCGGGTCTGCCCACGAGGCTTCGGGGGCCCTGGGTCCCCCGCGGAGGCAGCCCGGGGGTCCCTGCACACCCGCCGTCCCTTTCGGAAGGCCGGGCCTAGCACGGGTGACGGGGGGCGGTCCCGGGGGCCGGAGGCCGGGGTCGGGGGTCCCCGGCACGTCCGAGCGAGTCGGCCCCGTGCCCCGGGTCTGCCCACGGGGCTTCGGGGGCCCTGGGTCCCCCGCGGAGGCAGCCCGGGGGTCCCTGCACACCCGCCGTCCCTTTCGGAAGGCCGGGCCTAGCACGGGTGACGGGGGGCGGTCCCGGGGGCCGGAGGCCGGGGTCGGGGGTCCCCGGCACGTCCGAGCGAGTCGGCCCCGTGCCCCGGGTCTGCCCACGGGGCTTCGGGGGCCCTGGGTCCCCCGCGGAGGCAGCCCGGGGGTCCCTGCACACCCGCCGTCCGTTTCGGAAGGCCGGGCCTAGCACGGGTGACGGGGGGCGGTCCCGGGGGCCGGAGGCCGGGGTCGGGGGTCCCCGGCACGTCCGAGCGAGTCGGCCCCGTGCCCCGGGTCTGCCCACGGGGCTTCGGGGGCCCTGGGTCCCCCGCGGAGGCAGCCCGGGGGTCCCTGCACACCCGCCGTCCCTTTCGGAAGGCCGGGCCTAGCACGGGGGTCGGGGGGAGGTCCGGGGGCCGGAGGCCGGGGTCGGGGGTCCCCGGCGTGTCCGAGCGAGTCGGCCCCGTGCCCCTTGTCTGCCCACGAGGCTTCGGGGGCCGTGGGTCCCCCGCGGAGGCAGCCCGGGGGGCCCTGCACACCCGCCGTCCGTTTCGGAAGGCCGGGCCTAGCACGGGTGACGGGGGGCGGTCCCGGGGGCCGGAGGCCGGGGCCGGGGGTTCCCGGCGAGTCCGAGCGAGTCGGCCCCGTGCCCCGGGTCTGCCCACGAGGCTTCGGGGGCCCTGGGTCCCCCGCGGAGGCAGCCCGGGGGGCCCTGCACACCCGCCGTCCCTTTGGGAAGGCCGGGCCTAGCACGGGTGACGGGGGGCGGTCCCGGGGGCCGGAGGCCGGGATCGGGGGTTCCCGGCGAGTCCGAGCGAGTCGGCCCCGTGCCCCGGGTCTGCCCACGGGGCTTCGGAGGCCCTGGGTCCCCCGCGGAGGCAGCCCGGGGGGCCCTGCACACCCGCCGTCTGTTTCGGAAGGCCGGGCCTAGCACGGGTGACGGGGGGTGGTCCGGGTGCCGGAGCCCGGGGTCGGGGGTTCCCGGCGAGTCCGAGCGAGTCGGCCCCGTGCCCCGGGTCTGCCCACTGGGCTTCGGGGGCCCTGGGTCCCCCGCGGAGGCAGCCCGGGGGGCCCTGCACACCCGCCGTCCCTTTCGTAAGGCCGGGCCTAGCACGGGTGACGGGGGGTGGTCCCGGGAGCCGGAGGCCGGGGTCGGGGATCCCCGGCGAGTCCGAGCGAGTCGGCCCCGTGCCCCGGGTCCGCCCACGGGGCTTTGCGGGCCGTGGGTCCCCCGCGGGGGCAGCCCGGGGGGCCCTGCACACCCGCCGTCCGTTTCGTAAGGCCGGGCCTAGCACGGGTGACGGGGGGTGGTCCCGGGGGCCGGAGGCCGGGGTCGGGGGTCCCCGGCACGTCCGAGCGAGTCGGCCCCGTGCCCCGGGTCTGCCCACGAGGCTTCGGGGTCCGTGGGAACCCGACGGGGAGCCGGGCGCCCAGACCCGCGACCTTCGGCCGTCGCCTCTGGCCCCGTAGACAGAGTGGCAACGGGGGCGGTGGGGCGGCTTTCCAGGTTCTCCGCTCCCCCTTCCCCCCTCCCTCGCCCCCGGTCCCCTCCACACACAGACACACAGACACACACACAGACACACACACACAAAGACACACACACACACACACACACACACACACACACACACACACAGAGACTACCCCTCTCCCCATTCCTTGCTCCTGCCCCGGAAAACGAGAGGGCCGGCTCGGACCGGGAAAAGCTGCCTACGGCACCTGGGATTCCCAGGCGGTCACCCATCCAAGTACTAGCCAGGCCCGGGACGGTTTACCTTCCGAGATCTGACGGGATCGGGGGCGTTCGGTCCGGTATGGCCGTAGGCGCCGAGCTCCGCGCCTCCTGGCCCGCTATCCCTGACCGGAATCCAGGCCACCCCCAACCCGAGGAAGCGGGCTGAAAAATTTTCAAAGTCCCCGCTCGGCCACCTGGTCAACCCCGGGAACGGTCTCGAAATTTTTCTAAGTCCCGACTCGGACAGCAGGTCAACCCCCGTTCGCGTCCAGGGGTTGACCTGATGGCCGGGCTCCTCCCCGGCCACCGGGCCGACCCGGTACTCCCTGCGGCCCTCGGAGCACCCTCCCCGGGTAGCCCCCGGCTCCCCGAGGCCGTCGTGGAAATTTTGTTCCGGACTTCCATGGGCCCGATCAGTGCGCCGGGGGGAAGGTCCGCGGCCGCAGCCCGGGACGGTGCGCCCTGGGCGGCTTGCCGCCAAGCCGCGAGTGGCCCCGATCCTTTTTTTTTTTTTTTTTTTTCCTTTTTCCCGGGGTGTGTGCGGGGGTGTGTGGGGGTGTGCGGGCAGGGACGTGTCTCCAAGTCCCTCCTCGGAATCCAGGTCACCGCCACCCCGAGGAAGCGGGCTGAACCATTTTCAGAGTCCCCGCTCGGCCACCTGGTGAACCCCGGGAAGGGTCTCGGAAAATTTCTAAGTCCGGACTCGGACACCAGGTCAACCCCGTTGGGGGGTCCGGGGGTTGACCCGATGGCCGGGCTGGTCCCCGGCCACCAGGTCAACCCCGTTGGGGTCCGGGGGTTGACCTGATGGCCGGGCTGCTCCCCGGGCACCAGGTCAACCCCTTTGGGGGTCCGGAGGTTGACCTGATGGCCGGTCTGCTCCCCGGCCCCCGGGTCGACCCGGTACTCCCTGCGGCCCTCGGAGCACCCTCCCCGGGTAGCCCCCGGCTCCCCGAGGCCGTCGTGGAAATTTTGTTCCGGACTTCCATGGGCCCGATCAGTGCGCCGGGGGGAAGGTCCGCGGCCGCAGCCCGGGACGGTGCGCCCTGGGCGGCTTGCCGCCAAGCCGCGAGTGGTCCCGATCCTTTTTTTTTTTTTTTTTTTTTTTTTTTTTTTCTTTTTCCCGGGGTGTGTGCGGGAGTGTGTGGGGGTGTGCGGGCAGGGTCGTGTCTCCAAGTCCCTCCTCGGTATCCAGGTCACCGCCACCCCGAGGAAGCGGGCTGAACCATTTTCAGAGTCCCCGCTCGGCCACCTGGTGAACCCCGGGAAGGGTCTCGGAAAATTTCTAAGTCCGGACTCGGACACCAGGTCAACCCCGTTGGGGGTCCGGGGGTTGACCCGATGGCCGGGCTGGTCCCCGGCCACCAGGTCAACCCCGTTGGGGTCCGGGGGTTGACCTGATGGCCGGGCTGCTCCCCGGCCACCAGGTCAACCCCTTTGGGGGTCCGGGGGTTGACCTGATGGCCGGTCTGCTCCCCGGCCCCCGGGTCGACCCGGTACTCCCTGCGGCCCTCGGAGCACCCTCCCCGGGTAGCCCCCGGCTCCCCGAGGCCGTCGTGGAAATTTTGTTCCGGACTTCCATGGGCCCGATCAGTGCGCCGGGGGGAAGGTCCGCGGCCGCAGCCCGGGACGGTGCGCCCTGGGCGGCTTGCCGCCAAGCCGCGAGTGGTCCCGATCCTTTTTTTTTTTTTTTTTTTTTTTTTTTCTTTCTTTTTCCCGGGGTGTGTGCGGGGGTGTGTGGGGGTGTGCGGGCAGGGACGTGTCTCCAAGTCCCTCCACGGAATCCAGGTCACCGCCACCCCGAGGAAGCGGGCTGAACCATTTTCAGAGTCCCCGCTCGGCCACCTGGTGAACCCCGGGAAGGGTCTCGGAAAATTTCTAAGTCCGGACTCGGACACCAGGTCAACCCCGTTGGGGGGTCCGGGGGTTGACCCGATGGCCGGGCTGCTCCCCGGCCACCAGGTCAACCCCGTTGGGGTCCGGGGGTTGACCTGATGGCCGGGCTGCTCCCCGGGCACCAGGTCAACCCCTTTGGGGGTCCGGAGGTTGACCTGATGGCCGGTCTGCTCCCCGGCCCCCGGGTCGACCCGGTACTCCCTGCGGCCCTCGGAGCACCCTCCCCGGGTAGCCCCCGGCTCCCCGAGGCCGTCGTGGAAATTTTGTTCCGGACTTCCATGGGCCCGATCAGTGCGCCGGGGGGAAGGTCCGCGGCCGCAGCCCGGGACGGTGCGCCCTGGGCGGCTTGCCGCCAAGCCGCGAGTGGTCCCGATCCTTTTTTTTTTTTTTTTTTTTTTTTTCTTTTTCCCGGGGTGTGTGCGGGGGTGTGTGGGGGTGTGCGGGCAGGGACGTGTCTCCAAGTCCCTCCTCGGAATCCAGGTCACCGCCACCCCGAGGAAGCGGGCTGAACCATTTTCAGAGTCCCCGCTCGGCCACCTGGTGAACCCCGGGAAGGGTCTCGGAAAATTTCTAAGTCCGGACTCGGACACCAGGTCAACCCCGTTGGGGGGTCCGGGGGTTGACCCGATGGCCGGGCTGGTCCCCGGCCACCAGGTCAACCCCGTTGGGGTCCGGGGGTTGACCTGATGGCCGGGCTGCTCCCCGGGCACCAGGTCAACCCCTTTGGGGGTCCGGAGGTTGACCTGATGGCCGGTCTGCTCCCCGGCCCCCGGGTCGACCCGGTACTCCCTGCGGCCCTCGGAGCACCCTCCCCGGGTAGCCCCCGGCTCCCCGAGGCCGTCGTGGAAATTTTGTTCCGGACTTCCATGGGCCCGATCAGTGCGCCGGGGGGAAGGTCCGCGGCCGCAGCCCGGGACGGTGCGCCCTGGGCGGCTTGCCGCCAAGCCGCGAGTGGTCCCGATCCTTTTTTTTTTTTTTTTTTTTTTTTTTTTCTTTTTCCCGGGGTGTGTGCGGGAGTGTGTGGGGGTGTGCGGGCAGGGTCGTGTCTCCAAGTCCCTCCTCGGTATCCAGGTCACCGCCACCCCGAGGAAGCGGGCTGAACCATTTTCAGAGTCCCCGCTCGGCCACCTGGTGAACCCCGGGAAGGGTCTCGGAAAATTTCTAAGTCCGGACTCGGACACCAGGTCAACCCCGTTGGGGGGTCCGGGGGTTGACCCGATGGCCGGGCTGGTCCCCGGCCACCAGGTCAACCCCGTTGGGGTCCGGGGGTTGACCTGATGGCCGGGCTGCTCCCCGGGCACCAGGTCAACCCCTTTGGGGGTCCGGAGGTTGACCTGATGGCCGGTCTGCTCCCCGGCCCCCGGGTCGACCCGGTACTCCCTGCGGCCCTCGGAGCACCCTCCCCGGGTAGCCCCCGGCTCCCCGAGGCCGTCGTGGAAATTTTGTTCCGGACTTCCATGGGCCCGATCAGTGCGCCGGGGGGAAGGTCCGCGGCCGCAGCCCGGGACGGTGCGCCCTGGGCGGCTTGCCGCCAAGCCGCGAGTGGTCCCGATCCTTTTTTTTTTTTTTTTTTTTTTTTTTTTTTTCTTTTTCCCGGGGTGTGTGCGGGAGTGTGTGGGGGTGTGCGGGCAGGGTCGTGTCTCCAAGTCCCTCCTCGGTATCCAGGTCACCGCCACCCCGAGGAAGCGGGCTGAACCATTTTCAGAGTCCCCGCTCGGCCACCTGGTGAACCCCGGGAAGGGTCTCGGAAAATTTCTAAGTCCGGACTCGGACACCAGGTCAACCCCGTTGGGGGTCCGGGGGTTGACCCGATGGCCGGGCTGGTCCCCGGCCACCAGGTCAACCCCGTTGGGGTCCGGGGGTTGACCTGATGGCCGGGCTGCTCCCCGGCCACCAGGTCAACCCCTTTGGGGGTCCGGGGGTTGACCTGATGGCCGGTCTGCTCCCCGGCCCCCGGGTCGACCCGGTACTCCCTGCGGCCCTCGGAGCACCCTCCCCGGGTAGCCCCCGGCTCCCCGAGGCCGTCGTGGAAATTTTGTTCCGGACTTCCATGGGCCCGATCAGTGCGCCGGGGGGAAGGTCCGCGGCCGCAGCCCGGGACGGTGCGCCCTGGGCGGCTTGCCGCCAAGCCGCGAGTGGTCCCGATCCTTTTTTTTTTTTTTTTTTTTTTTTTTTTTTCTTTTTCCCGGGGTGTGTGCGGGGGTGTGTGGGGGTGTGCGGGCAGGGACGTGTCTCCAAGTCCCTCCACGGAATCCAGGTCACCGCCACCCCGAGGAAGCGGGCTGAACCATTTTCAGAGTCCCCGCTCGGCCACCTGGTGAACCCCGGGAAGGGTCTCGGAAAATTTCTAAGTCCGGACTCGGACACCAGGTCAACCCCGTTGGGGGGTCCGGGGGTTGACCCGATGGCCGGGCTGCTCCCCGGCCACCAGGTCAACCCCGTTGGGGTCCGGGGGTTGACCTGATGGCCGGGCTGCTCCCCGGGCACCAGGTCAACCCCTTTGGGGGTCCGGAGGTTGACCTGATGGCCGGTCTGCTCCCCGGCCCCCGGGTCGACCCGGTACTCCCTGCGGCCCTCGGAGCACCCTCCCCGGGTAGCCCCCGGCTCCCCGAGGCCGTCGTGGAAATTTTGTTCCGGACTTCCATGGGCCCGATCAGTGCGCCGGGGGGAAGGTCCGCGGCCGCAGCCCGGGACGGTGCGCCCTGGGCGGCTTGCCGCCAAGCCGCGAGTGGTCCCGATCCTTTTTTTTTTTTTTTTTTTTTTTTTTTTTTCTTTTCCCGGGGTGTGTGCGGGAGTGTGTGGGGGTGTGCGGGCAGGGTCGTGTCTCCAAGTCCCTCCTCGGTATCCAGGTCACCGCCACCCCGAGGAAGCGGGCTGAACCATTTTCAGAGTCCCCGCTCGGCCACCTGGTGAACCCCGGGAAGGGTCTCGGAAAATTTCTAAGTCCGGACTCGGACACCAGGTCAACCCCGTTGGGGGGTCCGGGGGTTGACCCGATGGCCGGGCTGGTCCCCGGCCACCAGGTCAACCCCGTTGGGGTCCGGGGGTTGACCTGATGGCCGGGCTGCTCCCCGGGCACCAGGTCAACCCCTTTGGGGGTCCGGAGGTTGACCTGATGGCCGGTCTGCTCCCCGGCCCCCGGGTCGACCCGGTACTCCCTGCGGCCCTCGGAGCACCCTCCCCGGGTAGCCCCCGGCTCCCCGAGGCCGTCGTGGAAATTTTGTTCCGGACTTCCATGGGCCCGATCAGTGCGCCGGGGGGAAGGTCCGCGGCCGCAGCCCGGGACGGTGCGCCCTGGGCGGCTTGCCGCCAAGCCGCGAGTGGTCCCGATCCTTTTTTTTTTTTTTTTTTTTTTTTTTTCTTTTTCCCGGGGTGTGTGCGGGAGTGTGTGGGGGTGTGCGGGCAGGGTCGTGTCTCCAAGTCCCTCCTCGGTATCCAGGTCACCGCCACCCCGAGGAAGCGGGCTGAACCATTTTCAGAGTCCCCGCTCGGCCACCTGGTGAACCCCGGGAAGGGTCTCGGAAAATTTCTAAGTCCGGACTCGGACACCAGGTCAACCCCGTTGGGGGTCCGGGGGTTGACCCGATGGCCGGGCTGGTCCCCGGCCACCAGGTCAACCCCGTTGGGGTCCGGGGGTTGACCTGATGGCCGGGCTGCTCCCCGGCCACCAGGTCAACCCCTTTGGGGGTCCGGGGGTTGACCTGATGGCCGGTCTGCTCCCCGGCCCCCGGGTCGACCCGGTACTCCCTGCGGCCCTCGGAGCACCCTCCCCGGGTAGCCCCCGGCTCCCCGAGGCCGTCGTGGAAATTTTGTTCCGGACTTCCATGGGCCCGATCAGTGCGCCGGGGGGAAGGTCCGCGGCCGCAGCCCGGGACGGTGCGCCCTGGGCGGCTTGCCGCCAAGCCGCGAGTGGTCCCGATCCTTTTTTTTTTTTTTTTTTTTTTTTTCTTTTTCCCGGGGTGTGTGCGGGAGTGTGTGGGGGTGTGCGGGCAGGGTCGTGTCTCCAAGTCCCTCCTCGGTATCCAGGTCACCGCCACCCCGAGGAAGCGGGCTGAACCATTTTCAGAGTCCCCGCTCGGCCACCTGGTGAACCCCGGGAAGGGTCTCGGAAAATTTCTAAGTCCGGACTCGGACACCAGGTCAACCCCGTTGGAGGTCCGGGGGTTGACCCGATGGCCGGGCTGGTCCCCGGCCACCAGGTCAACCCTGTTGGGGTCCGGGGGTTGACCTGATGGCCGGGCTGGTCCCCGGCCACCAGGTCAACCCCGTTGGGGTCCGGGGGTTGACCCGATGGCCGGGCTGCTCCCCGGCCACCAGGTCAACCCCGTTGGGGTCCCGGGGTTGACCTGATGGCCGGGCTGCTCCCCGGCCCCCGGGTCGACCCGGTACTCCCTGCGGCCCTCGGAGCACCCTCCCCGGGTAGCCCCCGGCTCCCCGAGGCCGTCGTGGAAATTTTGTTCCGGACTTCCATGGGCCCGATCAGTGCGCCGGGGGGAAGGTCCGCGGCCGCAGCCCGGGACGGTGCGCCCTGGGCGGCTTGCCGCCAAGCCGCGAGTGGTCCCGATCCTTTTTTTTTTTTTTTTTTTTTTTTCTTTTTCCCGGGGTGTGTGCGGGAGTGTGTGGGGGTGTGCGGGCAGGGTCGTGTCTCCAAGTCCCTCCTCGGTATCCAGGTCACCGCCACCCCGAGGAAGCGGGCTGAACCATTTTCAGAGTCCCCGCTCGGCCACCTGGTGAACCCCGGGAAGGGTCTCGGAAAATTTCTAAGTCCGGACTCGGACACCAGGTCAACCCCGTTGGGGGTCCGGGGGTTGACCCGATGGCCGGGCTGGTCCCCGGCCACCAGGTCAACCCCGTTGGGGTCCGGGGGTTGACCTGATGGCCGGGCTGGTCCCCGGCCACCAGGTCAACCCCGTTGGGGTCCGGGGGTTGACCCGATGGCCGGGCTGCTCCCCGGCCACCAGGTCAACCCCGTTGGGGTCCCGGGGTTGACCTGATGGCCGGGCTGCTCCCCGGCCCCCGGGTCGACCCGGTACTCCCTGCGGCCCTCGGAGCACCCTCCCCGGGTAGCCCCCGGCTCCCCGAGGCCGTCGTGGAAATTTTGTTCCGGACTTCCATGGGCCCGATCAGTGCGCCGGGGGGAAGGTCCGCGGCCGCAGCCCGGGACGGTGCGCCCTGGGCGGCTTGCCGCCAAGCCGCGAGTGGTCCCGATCCTTTTTTTCTTTTTTTTTTTTTCTTTTTCCCGGGGTGTGTGCGGGAGTGTGTGGGGGTGTGCGGGCAGGGTCGTGTCTCCAAGTCCCTCCTCGGTATCCAGG
>JBAIAC010000645.1:262500-265000 GCA_037349315.1 Chelydra serpentina
CACCGTTTCCCTCAACCCAGGAGCCAGGTACCTAGCGCTCTCCGCGAGCCTCACGGCCCGGGGAAGGCGGCGGTTCAAAGACTTGTGCGGCCTGAGGTGGCCCGTGGATACCCACGACGGGAGCCCCGGGGAGGGCGGAAGGAGGCAACGCCGAGGAAGGGAAGGACGTCTGAGGACGCCCATGCCCCCCTCGGTACCCCCCCATGCCGCCCACCCCAGCTCCCCTCTCGCTGGGTCCACGGGAAGCCCAGGTCGGAGAGGGGCCACCCTGCCTCCCTCTCCGCGTTGGGGCCGAAAGGCCGCGGCCCGTCAGCCTCTCCCCCCCTCCACCCGGACCCCCACCCCTCGCTCGGCGAGAGGAGGGCGAGAAGGGCTGGAGCGGCGGGGGGATGGTCTTGCACGCGACCGCGACCGCCTGGCCCCTCCGAGCCAAGCGCCTGGACGTTAGCCGAGCCTTCGGGCTCGGTTGTTAAATATGGTCACGTACGAAAGGGCGGGCGCCGAGGAGGGCTCTCCCCGGCTGGGTGCGACGGGCGGGACGAAGTGTGCGGCGAGAGAAAGAGGGGACCCGCGGGGGTCCCCCTCCCCTGCTCCCGCCTCCGAAACCCGCCCCGAGGGCCGTCCCCTGCGGGGACAGCAGGCCGGGGGGACCTGACCGGCGCGGACAAGGAACCCCCCCACCGCCGGCATGGCTTTGGCCGCGTGGGGGAAGAAAAAGAAGGGGCGCGGTGGGGGCGCGTGCCTCCCCGAAACCTTTACCACGAAAAAAGCCCCGTGACAACTCAGTTGGTGGATCACTCAGGTCGGTCACGGCCCTGGCGGAGCGCCGAGAAGAGGGTCGAATTGACTATCAAGAGGGAAGTAAAAGTCGTAACAAGGTTTCCGTGGGTGAACCTGCAGAAGGATCGTTAACGGGCCTCGCGCTCGGCCGGCTCGGGGTCCCCCGACGGCGGCGCACCTCGACGACCCCAAGGCCTTGGACTCTTCCCTTCGCCCAGGATGGGACCCCGGCGGCGGGGTCCCGGGCGCTGGGAGGGCCGGGCGCCCCCTCCGCGCTTGCTCTCGTCCCCCCCGGGCCCAGGCGGCTGGGTGGGGGGGGTGCGTTGGTGAGGTCGGTGGAGGGGGTCTCCTCCATCCGTGCCGGGCCACCGTCGTGGCGCCTTCCTCCTCCCGCGAGCGTACCTGAGCCGCCCGCCCCCGAGACGCTGCCCGCCTGTGTGGGTCTCGCCCCCCCGGCCGCCGGGACCGTCGTTGTCACCCCCGCCGCCTTGGCGCGTGGGAGTGTAACGGCGGGGCCGTGGGGGGCGAACCCTCCTCCAGACGGGGAGCTTGGCGTGGGTGGGCGGCCAGGATGGCCCGCGGGGCGGTGGTGGGGCGCCGCACCTCGATGACCCCAAGGCCTCGGACGCTTCCCTGCGCCCAGGATGGGACCCCGGCGGCGGGGTCCCGGGCGCTGGGAGGGCCGGGCGCCCCCTCCGCGCTTGCTCTCGTCCCCCCCCGGGCCCAGGCGGCTGGGTGGGGGGGGTGCGTTGGTGAGGTCGGCGGAGGGGGTCTCCTCCATCCGTGCCGGGCCACCGTCGTGGCGCCTTCCTCCTCCCGCGAGCGTACCTGAGCCGCCCGCCCCCGAGACGCTGCCCGCCTGTGTGGGTCTCGCCCCCCCGGCCGCCGGGACCGTCGTTGTCACCCCCGCCGCCTTGGCGCGTGGGAGTGTAACGGCGGGGCCGTGGGGGGCGAACCCTCCTCCAGACGGGGAGCTCGGCGCGGGTGGGCGGCCAGGATGGCCCGCGGGGCGGTGGTGGGGCGCCGCGCCTCGATGACCCCAAGGCCTCGGACGCTTCCCTGCGCCCAGGATGGGACCCCGGCGGCGGGGTCCCGGGCGCTGGGAGGGCCGGGCGCCCCCTCCGCGCTTGCTCTCGTCCCCCCCCCGGGCCCAGGCGGCTGGGTGGGGAGGGGTGCGTTGGTGAGGTCGGCGGAGGGGGTCTCCTCCATCCGTGCCGGTCCGCTGCCGGGCCACCGTCGTGGCGCCTTCCTCCTCCCGCGAGCGTACCTGAGCCGCCCGCCCCCGAGACGCTGCCCGCCTGTGTGGGTCTTGCCCCCCGGCCGCCGGGACCGTCGTTGTCACCCCCGCCGCCTTGGCGCGTGGGAGTGTAACGGCGGGGCCGTGGGGGGGGACCCTCCTCCAGACGGGGAGCTCGGCGCGGGTGGGCGGCCAGGATGGCCCACGGGGCGGTGGTTGGGCGCCGGCAACTTCGGTGGCCCCAGTCACGTTCCGCCTCCCAGGCACGCCGGGTCGGAGGGAAACCTCGGATCCCTGGGAGCGGGCGAGGCCGTGGCAGCGGTGCCTCGGTGCGCCTTCTGGGACGATGCCCCCCCGAGGTAACGCGGAGCCGGCTGGCGGGTGCCGGGCACCACTCCGCGTTGGCCGTCCTATCGCTCGCCTGCCCTACCCCCGTGTAGGCTGGAAGCGGTGGCGGGGGGTGGACGCCCCAGAGGGGGTTGG
>JBAIAC010000645.1:272500-285000 GCA_037349315.1 Chelydra serpentina
CAGCAGCGGTGATGAGAACCACGGAGGAGGCTTAATAGTCGGGACGGAGCAGGTCCGGGGAGGCTTAATAGTCGGGACGGAGCAGGTCCGGGGAGGCTTAATAGTCGGGACGGAGCAGGTCCGGGGAGGCTTAATAGTCGTGCCCCGGGGAGTCCGGGGAGCAGGCTTAATAGTCGTCAGAGGGTGGGGGGTGGTGGCGGGGGAGAGGCTTAACATTCGTCCCCGGGACTGTCAGTGGGGAGGCCTTTTTTGTCGTCGCCCGGGCGGTACGGGGGAGGCTTAACAGTCGTCCCCAGGGAATCATAGCATCTCAGAGTTGGAAGGGACCTCAGGAGGTCACCTTGTCCAACCCCCTGCTGAAAGCAGGACCAACCCCAACTACCTCGTCCCACCCAGGGCTTTGTCAAGCCTGGCCTTCAAAACCTCTAAGGAAGGAGATGCCACCACCTCCCTAGGTAAGCCGTTGCAGTGCTTCACCACCCTTCTAGTGAACAAGGTTGTTCCGAATATCCAACCTAAACCTCCCCCTCTGCAACTTGAGACCATCGCGGAGGAAGCCGGGGAGGGGCGGGGAGCCGGAGCCCGACTCCCCAGTCGCAGGCGCCCGTCGGGGTCGGGCTAGGGAGGCGAGGGGCCGGGAGAAGGGCCGGCAACGTTTCAAGGTCCCCACCCGGAGAGCAGGCCGACCCCCGGGGAAGCGTCCGGGAAAGGCTCCGAGTCCCCACCGGGAGAGCAGGCCGACCCCCGGGGAAGCGTCCGGGAAAGTCTCCGAGTCCCCAACCGGAGAGCAGGCCGACCCCCGGGGAAGCGTCGGGGATGCAGGCCGAGGCCCCACCAGGAGAGCAGGTCGACCCCCCGGGAATTTTTTTCCGAGTCCCGACACGGCCACCAGGTCAACCCCATTCAAGTAAACTCGAGAATATCCACAGGAGGGCAGCACGCAGGCAGGCCAGGCCAGGCCTCGGACGGCCAGCAGCCCATTCCCGGGCAGCGCCGGCTCCCTGAGGGGAGGCGCAGGGGGGCCCGAGCGAGACCGGGCCAGTCCGCCAAGTGCCAGTGGTCTGCCCCCGACGCTTCGGGGGCCGTGGGTCCTCCGCGGGGGCAGGCCGGGGGGGGGGGGGGGGGGGGCACCTGCACACGCGCCCTCCGTCACGGAAGGCCGGGCCTAGCACGGGTGACGGGGGGTGGTCCGGGTGCCGGAGGCCGGGGTCGGGGGTCCCCGGCACGTCCGAGCGAGTCGGCCCCGTGCCCCGGGTCCGCCCACGGGGCTTCGGGGGCCCTGGGTCCCCCGCGGAGGCAGCCCGGGGGGCCCTGCACACCCGCCGTCCGTTTCGGAAGGCCGGGCCTAGCACGGGGGTCGGGGAGAGGTCCGGGGGCCGGAGGCCGGGGTCGGGGGTCCCCGGCGAGTCCGAGCGAGTCGGCCCCGTGCCCCGGGTCCGCCCACGGGGCTTCGGGGGCCCTGGGTCCCCCGCGGAGGCAGCCCGGGGGGCGCTGCACACCCGCCGTCCGTTTCGGAAGGCCGGGCCTAGCACGGGGGTCGGGGAGAGGTCCGGGGGCCGGAGGCCGGGGTCGGGGGTCCCCGGCGAGTCCGAGCGAGTCGGCCCCGTGCCCCGGGTCTGCCCACGGGGCTTCGGGGGCCCTGGGTCCCCCGCGGAGGCAGCCCGGGGGGCCCTGCACACCCGCCGTCCGTTTCGGAAGGCCGGGCCTAGCACGGGTGACGGGGGGCGGTCCCGGGGGCCGGAGGCCGGGGTCGGGGGTTCCCGGCGAGTCCGAGCGAGTCGGCCCCGTGCCCCGGGTCTGCCCACGGGGCTTCGGGGGCCCTGGGTCCCCCGCGGAGGCAGCCCGGGGGGCCCTGCACACCCGCCGTCCCTTTCGGAAGGCCGGGCCTAGCACGGGTGACGGGGGGGCGGTCCGGGTGCCGGAGGCCGGGGTCGGGGGTTCCCGGCGAGTCCGAGCGAGTCGGCCCCGTGCCCCGGGTCTGCCCACGGGGCTTCGGGGGCCCTGGGTCCCCCGCGGAGGCAGCCCGGGGGGCCCTGCACACCCGCCGTCCCTTTCGGAAGGCCGGGCCTAGCACGGGTGACGGGGGGGCGGTCCGGGTGCCGGAGGCCGGGGTCGGGGGTTCCCGGCGAGTCCGAGCGAGTCGGCCCCGTGCCCCTTGTCTTCCCACGAGGCTTCGGGGGCCGTGGGTCCCCCGCGGAGGCAGCCCGGGGGGCCCTGCACACCCGCCGTCCGTTTCGGAAGGCCGGGCCTAGCACGGGTGACGGGGGGCGGTCCCGGGGGCCGGAGGCCGGGGTCGGGGGTCCCCGGCGAGTCCGAGCGAGTCGGCCCCGTGCCCCGGGTCTGCCCACGAGGCTTCGGGGGCCCTGGGTCCCCCGCGGAGGCAGCCCGGGGGGCCCTGCACACCCGCCGTCCCTTTCGGAAGGCCGGGCCTAGCACGGGTGACGGGGGGGCGGTCCGGGTGCCGGAGGCCGGGGTCGGGGGTTCCCGGCGAGTCCGAGCGAGTCGGCCCCGTGCCCCTTGTCTTCCCACGAGGCTTCGGGGGCCGTGGGTCCCCCGCGGAGGCAGCCCGGGGGGCCCTGCACACCCGCCGTCCGTTTCGGAAGGCCGGGCCTAGCACGGGTGACGGGGGGCGGTCCCGGGGGCCGGAGGCCGGGGTCGGGGGTCCCCGGCGAGTCCGAGCGAGTCGGCCCCGTGCCC
Source organism: Chelydra serpentina (assembly GCA_037349315.1). Taxonomy (NCBI): domain Eukaryota; kingdom Metazoa; phylum Chordata; order Testudines; family Chelydridae; genus Chelydra; species Chelydra serpentina. The sequence goes on from JBAIAC010000645.1 coordinate 275,198, forward strand.
CGGGTCTGCCCACGAGGCTTCGGGGGCCCTGGGTCCCCCGCGGAGGCAGCCCGGGGGTCCCTGCACACCCGCCGTCCCTTTCGGAAGGCCGGGCCTAGCACGGGTGACGGGGGGCGGTCCCGGGGGCCGGAGGCCGGGGTCGGGGGTCCCCGGCACGTCCGAGCGAGTCGGCCCCGTGCCCCGGGTCTGCCCACGGGGCTTCGGGGGCCCTGGGTCCCCCGCGGAGGCAGCCCGGGGGTCCCTGCACACCCGCCGTCCCTTTCGGAAGGCCGGGCCTAGCACGGGTGACGGGGGGCGGTCCCGGGGGCCGGAGGCCGGGGTCGGGGGTCCCCGGCACGTCCGAGCGAGTCGGCCCCGTGCCCCGGGTCTGCCCACGGGGCTTCGGGGGCCCTGGGTCCCCCGCGGAGGCAGCCCGGGGGTCCCTGCACACCCGCCGTCCGTTTCGGAAGGCCGGGCCTAGCACGGGTGACGGGGGGCGGTCCCGGGGGCCGGAGGCCGGGGTCGGGGGTCCCCGGCACGTCCGAGCGAGTCGGCCCCGTGCCCCGGGTCTGCCCACGGGGCTTCGGGGGCCCTGGGTCCCCCGCGGAGGCAGCCCGGGGGTCCCTGCACACCCGCCGTCCCTTTCGGAAGGCCGGGCCTAGCACGGGTGACGGGGGGCGGTCCCGGGGGCCGGAGGCCGGGGTCGGGGGTCCCCGGCACGTCCGAGCGAGTCGGCCCCGTGCCCCGGGTCTGCCCACGGGGCTTCGGGGGCCCTGGGTCCCCCGCGGAGGCAGCCCGGGGGTCCCTGCACACCCGCCGTCCCTTTCGGAAGGCCGGGCCTAGCACGGGGGTCGGGGGGAGGTCCGGGGGCCGGAGGCCGGGGTCGGGGGTCCCCGGCGTGTCCGAGCGAGTCGGCCCCGTGCCCCTTGTCTGCCCACGAGGCTTCGGGGGCCGTGGGTCCCCCGCGGAGGCAGCCCGGGGGGCCCTGCACACCCGCCGTCCGTTTCGGAAGGCCGGGCCTAGCACGGGTGACGGGGGGCGGTCCCGGGGGCCGGAGGCCGGGGCCGGGGGTTCCCGGCGAGTCCGAGCGAGTCGGCCCCGTGCCCCGGGTCTGCCCACGAGGCTTCGGGGGCCCTGGGTCCCCCGCGGAGGCAGCCCGGGGGGCCCTGCACACCCGCCGTCCCTTTGGGAAGGCCGGGCCTAGCACGGGTGACGGGGGGCGGTCCCGGGGGCCGGAGGCCGGGATCGGGGGTTCCCGGCGAGTCCGAGCGAGTCGGCCCCGTGCCCCGGGTCTGCCCACGGGGCTTCGGAGGCCCTGGGTCCCCCGCGGAGGCAGCCCGGGGGGCCCTGCACACCCGCCGTCTGTTTCGGAAGGCCGGGCCTAGCACGGGTGACGGGGGGTGGTCCGGGTGCCGGAGCCCGGGGTCGGGGGTTCCCGGCGAGTCCGAGCGAGTCGGCCCCGTGCCCCGGGTCTGCCCACTGGGCTTCGGGGGCCCTGGGTCCCCCGCGGAGGCAGCCCGGGGGGCCCTGCACACCCGCCGTCCCTTTCGTAAGGCCGGGCCTAGCACGGGTGACGGGGGGTGGTCCCGGGAGCCGGAGGCCGGGGTCGGGGATCCCCGGCGAGTCCGAGCGAGTCGGCCCCGTGCCCCGGGTCCGCCCACGGGGCTTTGCGGGCCGTGGGTCCCCCGCGGGGGCAGCCCGGGGGGCCCTGCACACCCGCCGTCCGTTTCGTAAGGCCGGGCCTAGCACGGGTGACGGGGGGTGGTCCCGGGGGCCGGAGGCCGGGGTCGGGGGTCCCCGGCACGTCCGAGCGAGTCGGCCCCGTGCCCCGGGTCTGCCCACGAGGCTTCGGGGTCCGTGGGAACCCGACGGGGAGCCGGGCGCCCAGACCCGCGACCTTCGGCCGTCGCCTCTGGCCCCGTAGACAGAGTGGCAACGGGGGCGGTGGGGCGGCTTTCCAGGTTCTCCGCTCCCCCTTCCCCCCTCCCTCGCCCCCGGTCCCCTCCACACACAGACACACAGACACACACACAGACACACACACACAAAGACACACACACACACACACACACACACACACACACACACACACACACAGAGACTACCCCTCTCCCCATTCCTTGCTCCTGCCCCGGAAAACGAGAGGGCCGGCTCGGACCGGGAAAAGCTGCCTACGGCACCTGGGATTCCCAGGCGGTCACCCATCCAAGTACTAGCCAGGCCCGGGACGGTTTACCTTCCGAGATCTGACGGGATCGGGGGCGTTCGGTCCGGTATGGCCGTAGGCGCCGAGCTCCGCGCCTCCTGGCCCGCTATCCCTGACCGGAATCCAGGCCACCCCCAACCCGAGGAAGCGGGCTGAAAAATTTTCAAAGTCCCCGCTCGGCCACCTGGTCAACCCCGGGAACGGTCTCGAAATTTTTCTAAGTCCCGACTCGGACAGCAGGTCAACCCCCGTTCGCGTCCAGGGGTTGACCTGATGGCCGGGCTCCTCCCCGGCCACCGGGCCGACCCGGTACTCCCTGCGGCCCTCGGAGCACCCTCCCCGGGTAGCCCCCGGCTCCCCGAGGCCGTCGTGGAAATTTTGTTCCGGACTTCCATGGGCCCGATCAGTGCGCCGGGGGGAAGGTCCGCGGCCGCAGCCCGGGACGGTGCGCCCTGGGCGGCTTGCCGCCAAGCCGCGAGTGGCCCCGATCCTTTTTTTTTTTTTTTTTTTTTCCTTTTTCCCGGGGTGTGTGCGGGGGTGTGTGGGGGTGTGCGGGCAGGGACGTGTCTCCAAGTCCCTCCTCGGAATCCAGGTCACCGCCACCCCGAGGAAGCGGGCTGAACCATTTTCAGAGTCCCCGCTCGGCCACCTGGTGAACCCCGGGAAGGGTCTCGGAAAATTTCTAAGTCCGGACTCGGACACCAGGTCAACCCCGTTGGGGGGTCCGGGGGTTGACCCGATGGCCGGGCTGGTCCCCGGCCACCAGGTCAACCCCGTTGGGGTCCGGGGGTTGACCTGATGGCCGGGCTGCTCCCCGGGCACCAGGTCAACCCCTTTGGGGGTCCGGAGGTTGACCTGATGGCCGGTCTGCTCCCCGGCCCCCGGGTCGACCCGGTACTCCCTGCGGCCCTCGGAGCACCCTCCCCGGGTAGCCCCCGGCTCCCCGAGGCCGTCGTGGAAATTTTGTTCCGGACTTCCATGGGCCCGATCAGTGCGCCGGGGGGAAGGTCCGCGGCCGCAGCCCGGGACGGTGCGCCCTGGGCGGCTTGCCGCCAAGCCGCGAGTGGTCCCGATCCTTTTTTTTTTTTTTTTTTTTTTTTTTTTTTCTTTTTCCCGGGGTGTGTGCGGGAGTGTGTGGGGGTGTGCGGGCAGGGTCGTGTCTCCAAGTCCCTCCTCGGTATCCAGGTCACCGCCACCCCGAGGAAGCGGGCTGAACCATTTTCAGAGTCCCCGCTCGGCCACCTGGTGAACCCCGGGAAGGGTCTCGGAAAATTTCTAAGTCCGGACTCGGACACCAGGTCAACCCCGTTGGGGGTCCGGGGGTTGACCCGATGGCCGGGCTGGTCCCCGGCCACCAGGTCAACCCCGTTGGGGTCCGGGGGTTGACCTGATGGCCGGGCTGCTCCCCGGCCACCAGGTCAACCCCTTTGGGGGTCCGGGGGTTGACCTGATGGCCGGTCTGCTCCCCGGCCCCCGGGTCGACCCGGTACTCCCTGCGGCCCTCGGAGCACCCTCCCCGGGTAGCCCCCGGCTCCCCGAGGCCGTCGTGGAAATTTTGTTCCGGACTTCCATGGGCCCGATCAGTGCGCCGGGGGGAAGGTCCGCGGCCGCAGCCCGGGACGGTGCGCCCTGGGCGGCTTGCCGCCAAGCCGCGAGTGGTCCCGATCCTTTTTTTTTTTTTTTTTTTTTTTTTTTTTTTCTTTTTCCCGGGGTGTGTGCGGGGGTGTGTGGGGGTGTGCGGGCAGGGACGTGTCTCCAAGTCCCTCCACGGAATCCAGGTCACCGCCACCCCGAGGAAGCGGGCTGAACCATTTTCAGAGTCCCCGCTCGGCCACCTGGTGAACCCCGGGAAGGGTCTCGGAAAATTTCTAAGTCCGGACTCGGACACCAGGTCAACCCCGTTGGGGGGTCCGGGGGTTGACCCGATGGCCGGGCTGCTCCCCGGCCACCAGGTCAACCCCGTTGGGGTCCGGGGGTTGACCTGATGGCCGGGCTGCTCCCCGGGCACCAGGTCAACCCCTTTGGGGGTCCGGAGGTTGACCTGATGGCCGGTCTGCTCCCCGGCCCCCGGGTCGACCCGGTACTCCCTGCGGCCCTCGGAGCACCCTCCCCGGGTAGCCCCCGGCTCCCCGAGGCCGTCGTGGAAATTTTGTTCCGGACTTCCATGGGCCCGATCAGTGCGCCGGGGGGAAGGTCCGCGGCCGCAGCCCGGGACGGTGCGCCCTGGGCGGCTTGCCGCCAAGCCGCGAGTGGTCCCGATCCTTTTTTTTTTTTTTTTTTTTTTTTTTCTTTTTCCCGGGGTGTGTGCGGGGGTGTGTGGGGGTGTGCGGGCAGGGACGTGTCTCCAAGTCCCTCCTCGGAATCCAGGTCACCGCCACCCCGAGGAAGCGGGCTGAACCATTTTCAGAGTCCCCGCTCGGCCACCTGGTGAACCCCGGGAAGGGTCTCGGAAAATTTCTAAGTCCGGACTCGGACACCAGGTCAACCCCGTTGGGGGGTCCGGGGGTTGACCCGATGGCCGGGCTGGTCCCCGGCCACCAGGTCAACCCCGTTGGGGTCCGGGGGTTGACCTGATGGCCGGGCTGCTCCCCGGGCACCAGGTCAACCCCTTTGGGGGTCCGGAGGTTGACCTGATGGCCGGTCTGCTCCCCGGCCCCCGGGTCGACCCGGTACTCCCTGCGGCCCTCGGAGCACCCTCCCCGGGTAGCCCCCGGCTCCCCGAGGCCGTCGTGGAAATTTTGTTCCGGACTTCCATGGGCCCGATCAGTGCGCCGGGGGGAAGGTCCGCGGCCGCAGCCCGGGACGGTGCGCCCTGGGCGGCTTGCCGCCAAGCCGCGAGTGGTCCCGATCCTTTTTTTTTTTTTTTTTTTTTTTTTTTTTTTCTTTTTCCCGGGGTGTGTGCGGGAGTGTGTGGGGGTGTGCGGGCAGGGTCGTGTCTCCAAGTCCCTCCTCGGTATCCAGGTCACCGCCACCCCGAGGAAGCGGGCTGAACCATTTTCAGAGTCCCCGCTCGGCCACCTGGTGAACCCCGGGAAGGGTCTCGGAAAATTTCTAAGTCCGGACTCGGACACCAGGTCAACCCCGTTGGGGGTCCGGGGGTTGACCCGATGGCCGGGCTGGTCCCCGGCCACCAGGTCAACCCCGTTGGGGTCCGGGGGTTGACCTGATGGCCGGGCTGCTCCCCGGCCACCAGGTCAACCCCTTTGGGGGTCCGGGGGTTGACCTGATGGCCGGTCTGCTCCCCGGCCCCCGGGTCGACCCGGTACTCCCTGCGGCCCTCGGAGCACCCTCCCCGGGTAGCCCCCGGCTCCCCGAGGCCGTCGTGGAAATTTTGTTCCGGACTTCCATGGGCCCGATCAGTGCGCCGGGGGGAAGGTCCGCGGCCGCAGCCCGGGACGGTGCGCCCTGGGCGGCTTGCCGCCAAGCCGCGAGTGGTCCCGATCCTTTTTTTTTTTTTTTTTTTTTTTTTTTTTTTCTTTTTCCCGGGGTGTGTGCGGGGGTGTGTGGGGGTGTGCGGGCAGGGACGTGTCTCCAAGTCCCTCCACGGAATCCAGGTCACCGCCACCCCGAGGAAGCGGGCTGAACCATTTTCAGAGTCCCCGCTCGGCCACCTGGTGAACCCCGGGAAGGGTCTCGGAAAATTTCTAAGTCCGGACTCGGACACCAGGTCAACCCCGTTGGGGGGTCCGGGGGTTGACCCGATGGCCGGGCTGCTCCCCGGCCACCAGGTCAACCCCGTTGGGGTCCGGGGGTTGACCTGATGGCCGGGCTGCTCCCCGGGCACCAGGTCAACCCCTTTGGGGGTCCGGAGGTTGACCTGATGGCCGGTCTGCTCCCCGGCCCCCGGGTCGACCCGGTACTCCCTGCGGCCCTCGGAGCACCCTCCCCGGGTAGCCCCCGGCTCCCCGAGGCCGTCGTGGAAATTTTGTTCCGGACTTCCATGGGCCCGATCAGTGCGCCGGGGGGAAGGTCCGCGGCCGCAGCCCGGGACGGTGCGCCCTGGGCGGCTTGCCGCCAAGCCGCGAGTGGTCCCGATCCTTTTTTTTTTTTTTTTTTTTTTTTTTCTTTTTCCCGGGGTGTGTGCGGGGGTGTGTGGGGGTGTGCGGGCAGGGACGTGTCTCCAAGTCCCTCCTCGGAATCCAGGTCACCGCCACCCCGAGGAAGCGGGCTGAACCATTTTCAGAGTCCCCGCTCGGCCACCTGGTGAACCCCGGGAAGGGTCTCGGAAAATTTCTAAGTCCGGACTCGGACACCAGGTCAACCCCGTTGGGGGGTCCGGGGGTTGACCCGATGGCCGGGCTGGTCCCCGGCCACCAGGTCAACCCCGTTGGGGTCCGGGGGTTGACCTGATGGCCGGGCTGCTCCCCGGGCACCAGGTCAACCCCTTTGGGGGTCCGGAGGTTGACCTGATGGCCGGTCTGCTCCCCGGCCCCCGGGTCGACCCGGTACTCCCTGCGGCCCTCGGAGCACCCTCCCCGGGTAGCCCCCGGCTCCCCGAGGCCGTCGTGGAAATTTTGTTCCGGACTTCCATGGGCCCGATCAGTGCGCCGGGGGGAAGGTCCGCGGCCGCAGCCCGGGACGGTGCGCCCTGGGCGGCTTGCCGCCAAGCCGCGAGTGGTCCCGATCCTTTTTTTTTTTTTTTTTTTTTTTTTTTTTCTTTTTCCCGGGGTGTGTGCGGGAGTGTGTGGGGGTGTGCGGGCAGGGTCGTGTCTCCAAGTCCCTCCTCGGTATCCAGGTCACCGCCACCCCGAGGAAGCGGGCTGAACCATTTTCAGAGTCCCCGCTCGGCCACCTGGTGAACCCCGGGAAGGGTCTCGGAAAATTTCTAAGTCCGGACTCGGACACCAGGTCAACCCCGTTGGGGGGTCCGGGGGTTGACCCGATGGCCGGGCTGGTCCCCGGCCACCAGGTCAACCCCGTTGGGGTCCGGGGGTTGACCTGATGGCCGGGCTGCTCCCCGGGCACCAGGTCAACCCCTTTGGGGGTCCGGAGGTTGACCTGATGGCCGGTCTGCTCCCCGGCCCCCGGGTCGACCCGGTACTCCCTGCGGCCCTCGGAGCACCCTCCCCGGGTAGCCCCCGGCTCCCCGAGGCCGTCGTGGAAATTTTGTTCCGGACTTCCATGGGCCCGATCAGTGCGCCGGGGGGAAGGTCCGCGGCCGCAGCCCGGGACGGTGCGCCCTGGGCGGCTTGCCGCCAAGCCGCGAGTGGTCCCGATCCTTTTTTTTTTTTTTTTTTTTTTTTTTTCTTTTTCCCGGGGTGTGTGCGGGAGTGTGTGGGGGTGTGCGGGCAGGGTCGTGTCTCCAAGTCCCTCCTCGGTATCCAGGTCACCGCCACCCCGAGGAAGCGGGCTGAACCATTTTCAGAGTCCCCGCTCGGCCACCTGGTGAACCCCGGGAAGGGTCTCGGAAAATTTCTAAGTCCGGACTCGGACACCAGGTCAACCCCGTTGGGGGTCCGGGGGTTGACCCGATGGCCGGGCTGGTCCCCGGCCACCAGGTCAACCCCGTTGGGGTCCGGGGGTTGACCTGATGGCCGGGCTGCTCCCCGGCCACCAGGTCAACCCCTTTGGGGGTCCGGGGGTTGACCTGATGGCCGGTCTGCTCCCCGGCCCCCGGGTCGACCCGGTACTCCCTGCGGCCCTCGGAGCACCCTCCCCGGGTAGCCCCCGGCTCCCCGAGGCCGTCGTGGAAATTTTGTTCCGGACTTCCATGGGCCCGATCAGTGCGCCGGGGGGAAGGTCCGCGGCCGCAGCCCGGGACGGTGCGCCCTGGGCGGCTTGCCGCCAAGCCGCGAGTGGTCCCGATCCTTTTTTTTTTTTTTTTTTTTTTTTTCTTTTTCCCGGGGTGTGTGCGGGAGTGTGTGGGGGTGTGCGGGCAGGGTCGTGTCTCCAAGTCCCTCCTCGGTATCCAGGTCACCGCCACCCCGAGGAAGCGGGCTGAACCATTTTCAGAGTCCCCGCTCGGCCACCTGGTGAACCCCGGGAAGGGTCTCGGAAAATTTCTAAGTCCGGACTCGGACACCAGGTCAACCCCGTTGGAGGTCCGGGGGTTGACCCGATGGCCGGGCTGGTCCCCGGCCACCAGGTCAACCCTGTTGGGGTCCGGGGGTTGACCTGATGGCCGGGCTGGTCCCCGGCCACCAGGTCAACCCCGTTGGGGTCCGGGGGTTGACCCGATGGCCGGGCTGCTCCCCGGCCACCAGGTCAACCCCGTTGGGGTCCCGGGGTTGACCTGATGGCCGGGCTGCTCCCCGGCCCCCGGGTCGACCCGGTACTCCCTGCGGCCCTCGGAGCACCCTCCCCGGGTAGCCCCCGGCTCCCCGAGGCCGTCGTGGAAATTTTGTTCCGGACTTCCATGGGCCCGATCAGTGCGCCGGGGGGAAGGTCCGCGGCCGCAGCCCGGGACGGTGCGCCCTGGGCGGCTTGCCGCCAAGCCGCGAGTGGTCCCGATCCTTTTTTTTTTTTTTTTTTTTTTTTCTTTTTCCCGGGGTGTGTGCGGGAGTGTGTGGGGGTGTGCGGGCAGGGTCGTGTCTCCAAGTCCCTCCTCGGTATCCAGGTCACCGCCACCCCGAGGAAGCGGGCTGAACCATTTTCAGAGTCCCCGCTCGGCCACCTGGTGAACCCCGGGAAGGGTCTCGGAAAATTTCTAAGTCCGGACTCGGACACCAGGTCAACCCCGTTGGGGGTCCGGGGGTTGACCCGATGGCCGGGCTGGTCCCCGGCCACCAGGTCAACCCCGTTGGGGTCCGGGGGTTGACCTGATGGCCGGGCTGGTCCCCGGCCACCAGGTCAACCCCGTTGGGGTCCGGGGGTTGACCCGATGGCCGGGCTGCTCCCCGGCCACCAGGTCAACCCCGTTGGGGTCCCGGGGTTGACCTGATGGCCGGGCTGCTCCCCGGCCCCCGGGTCGACCCGGTACTCCCTGCGGCCCTCGGAGCACCCTCCCCGGGTAGCCCCCGGCTCCCCGAGGCCGTCGTGGAAATTTTGTTCCGGACTTCCATGGGCCCGATCAGTGCGCCGGGGGGAAGGTCCGCGGCCGCAGCCCGGGACGGTGCGCCCTGGGCGGCTTGCCGCCAAGCCGCGAGTGGTCCCGATCCTTTTTTTCTTTTTTTTTTTTTCTTTTTCCCGGGGTGTGTGCGGGAGTGTGTGGGGGTGTGCGGGCAGGGTCGTGTCTCCAAGTCCCTCCTCGGTATCCAGGTCACCGCCACCCCGAGGAAGCGGGCTGAACCATTTTCAGAGTCCCCGCTCGGCCACCTGGTCAACCCCGGGAAGGGTCTCGGAAAATTTCTAAGTCCGGACTCGGACACCAGGTCAACCCCGTTGGGGGTCCGGGGGTTGACCCGATGGCCGGGCTGGTCCCCGGCCACCAGGTCAACCCCGTTGGGGTCCGGGGGTTGACCCGATGGCCGGGCTGCTCCCCGGGCACCAGGTCAACCCCTTTGGGGGTCCGGGGGTTGACCTGTTGGCCGGTCTGCTCCCCGGCCCCCGGGTCGACCCGGTACTCCCTGCGGCCCTCGGAGCACCCTCCCCGGGTAGCCCCCGGCTCCCCGTGGCCGTCGTGGAAATTTTGTTCCAGACTTCCATGGGCCCGATCCTGTGTGCCGGGGGGGGCATGTCC
>JBAIAC010000645.1:290000-292500 GCA_037349315.1 Chelydra serpentina
CCCTCCGAGCCAAGCGCCTGGACGTTAGCCGAGCCTTCGGGCTCGGTTGTTAAATATGGTCACGTACGAAAGGGCGGGCGCCGAGGAGGGCTCTCCCCGGCTGGGTGCGACGGGCGGGACGAAGTGTGCGGCGAGAGAAAGAGGGGACCCGCGGGGGTCCCCCTCCCCTGCTCCCGCCTCCGAAACCCGCCCCGAGGGCCGTCCCCTGCGGGGACAGCAGGCCGGGGGGACCTGACCGGCGCGGACAAGGAACCCCCCCACCGCCGGCATGGCTTTGGCCGCGTGGGGGAAGAAAAAGAAGGGGCGCGGTGGGGGCGCGTGCCTCCCCGAAACCTTTACCACGAAAAAAGCCCCGTGACAACTCAGTTGGTGGATCACTCAGGTCGGTCACGGCCCTGGCGGAGCGCCGAGAAGAGGGTCGAATTGACTATCAAGAGGGAAGTAAAAGTCGTAACAAGGTTTCCGTGGGTGAACCTGCAGAAGGATCGTTAACGGGCCTCGCGCTCGGCCGGCTCGGGGTCCCCCGACGGCGGCGCACCTCGACGACCCCAAGGCCTTGGACTCTTCCCTTCGCCCAGGATGGGACCCCGGCGGCGGGGTCCCGGGCGCTGGGAGGGCCGGGCGCCCCCTCCGCGCTTGCTCTCGTCCCCCCCGGGCCCAGGCGGCTGGGTGGGGGGGGTGCGTTGGTGAGGTCGGTGGAGGGGGTCTCCTCCATCCGTGCCGGGCCACCGTCGTGGCGCCTTCCTCCTCCCGCGAGCGTACCTGAGCCGCCCGCCCCCGAGACGCTGCCCGCCTGTGTGGGTCTCGCCCCCCCGGCCGCCGGGACCGTCGTTGTCACCCCCGCCGCCTTGGCGCGTGGGAGTGTAACGGCGGGGCCGTGGGGGGCGAACCCTCCTCCAGACGGGGAGCTTGGCGTGGGTGGGCGGCCAGGATGGCCCGCGGGGCGGTGGTGGGGCGCCGCACCTCGATGACCCCAAGGCCTCGGACGCTTCCCTGCGCCCAGGATGGGACCCCGGCGGCGGGGTCCCGGGCGCTGGGAGGGCCGGGCGCCCCCTCCGCGCTTGCTCTCGTCCCCCCCCGGGCCCAGGCGGCTGGGTGGGGGGGGTGCGTTGGTGAGGTCGGCGGAGGGGGTCTCCTCCATCCGTGCCGGGCCACCGTCGTGGCGCCTTCCTCCTCCCGCGAGCGTACCTGAGCCGCCCGCCCCCGAGACGCTGCCCGCCTGTGTGGGTCTCGCCCCCCCGGCCGCCGGGACCGTCGTTGTCACCCCCGCCGCCTTGGCGCGTGGGAGTGTAACGGCGGGGCCGTGGGGGGCGAACCCTCCTCCAGACGGGGAGCTCGGCGCGGGTGGGCGGCCAGGATGGCCCGCGGGGCGGTGGTGGGGCGCCGCGCCTCGATGACCCCAAGGCCTCGGACGCTTCCCTGCGCCCAGGATGGGACCCCGGCGGCGGGGTCCCGGGCGCTGGGAGGGCCGGGCGCCCCCTCCGCGCTTGCTCTCGTCCCCCCCCCGGGCCCAGGCGGCTGGGTGGGGAGGGGTGCGTTGGTGAGGTCGGCGGAGGGGGTCTCCTCCATCCGTGCCGGTCCGCTGCCGGGCCACCGTCGTGGCGCCTTCCTCCTCCCGCGAGCGTACCTGAGCCGCCCGCCCCCGAGACGCTGCCCGCCTGTGTGGGTCTTGCCCCCCGGCCGCCGGGACCGTCGTTGTCACCCCCGCCGCCTTGGCGCGTGGGAGTGTAACGGCGGGGCCGTGGGGGGGGACCCTCCTCCAGACGGGGAGCTCGGCGCGGGTGGGCGGCCAGGATGGCCCGCGGGGCGGTGGTTGGGCGCCGGCAACTTCGGTGGCCCCAGTCACGTTCCGCCTCCCAGGCACGCCGGGTCGGAGGGAAACCTCGGATCCCTGGGAGCGGGCGAGGCCGTGGCAGCGGTGCCTCGGTGCGCCTTCTGGGACGATGCCCCCCCGAGGTAACGCGGAGCCGGCTGGCGGGTGCCGGGCACCACTCCGCGTTGGCCGTCCTATCGCTCGCCTGCCCTACCCCCGTGTAGGCTGGAAGCGGTGGCGGGGGGTGGACGCCCCAGAGGGGGTTGGTCACCGTTTCCCTCAACCCAGGAGCCAGGTACCTAGCGCTCTCCGCGAGCCTCACGGCCCGGGGAAGGCGGCGGTTCAAAGACTTGTGCGGCCTGAGGTGGCCCGTGGATACCCACGACGGGAGCCCCGGGGAGGGCGGAAGGAGGCAACGCCGAGGAAGGGAAGGACGTCTGAGGACGCCCATGCCCCCCTCGGTACACCCCCATGCCGCCCACCCCAGCTCCCCTCTCGCTGGGTCCACGGGAAGCCCAGGTCGGAGAGGGGCCACCCTGCCTCCCTCTCCGCGTTGGGGCCGAAAGGCCGCGGCCCGTCAGCCTCTCCCCCCCTCCACCCGGACCCCCACCCCTCGCTCGTCGAGGGGAGGGCGAGAAGGGCTGGAGCGGCGGGGGGACGGTCTTGCACGCGACCGCGACCGCCTGG
>JBAIAC010000645.1:300000-307167 GCA_037349315.1 Chelydra serpentina
AAGTCTCCGAGTCCCCAACCGGAGAGCAGGCCGACCCCCGGGGAAGCGTCGGGGATGCAGGCCGAGGCCCCACCAGGAGAGCAGGTCGACCCCCCGGGAATTTTTTTCCGAGTCCCGACACGGCCACCAGGTCAACCCCATTCAAGTAAACTCGAGAATATCCACAGGAGGGCAGCACGCAGGCAGGCCAGGCCAGGCCTCGGACGGCCAGCAGCCCATTCCCGGGCAGCGCCGGCTCCCTGAGGGGAGGCGCAGGGGGGCCCGAGCGAGACCGGGCCAGTCCGCCAAGTGCCAGTGGTCTGCCCCCGACGCTTCGGGGGCCGTGGGTCCTCCGCGGGGGCAGGCCGGGGGGGGGGGGGCACCTGCACACGCGCCCTCCGTCACGGAAGGCCGGGCCTAGCACGGGTGACGGGGGGTGGTCCGGGTGCCGGAGGCCGGGGTCGGGGGTCCCCGGCACGTCCGAGCGAGTCGGCCCCGTGCCCCGGGTCCGCCCACGGGGCTTCGGGGGCCCTGGGTCCCCCGCGGAGGCAGCCCGGGGGGCCCTGCACACCCGCCGTCCGTTTCGGAAGGCCGGGCCTAGCACGGGGGTCGGGGAGAGGTCCGGGGGCCGGAGGCCGGGGTCGGGGGTCCCCGGCGAGTCCGAGCGAGTCGGCCCCGTGCCCCGGGTCCGCCCACGGGGCTTCGGGGGCCCTGGGTCCCCCGCGGAGGCAGCCCGGGGGGCGCTGCACACCCGCCGTCCGTTTCGGAAGGCCGGGCCTAGCACGGGGGTCGGGGAGAGGTCCGGGGGCCGGAGGCCGGGGTCGGGGGTCCCCGGCGAGTCCGAGCGAGTCGGCCCCGTGCCCCGGGTCTGCCCACGGGGCTTCGGGGGCCCTGGGTCCCCCGCGGAGGCAGCCCGGGGGGCCCTGCACACCCGCCGTCCGTTTCAGAAGGCCGGGCCTAGCACGGGTGACGGGGGGCGGTCCCGGGGGCCGGAGGCCGGGGTCGGGGGTTCCCGGCGAGTCCGAGCGAGTCGGCCCCGTGCCCCGGGTCTGCCCACGGGGCTTCGGGGGCCCTGGGTCCCCCGCGGAGGCAGCCCGGGGGGCCCTGCACACCCGCCGTCCCTTTCGGAAGGCCGGGCCTAGCACGGGTGACGGGGGGGCGGTCCGGGTGCCGGAGGCCGGGGTCGGGGGTTCCCGGCGAGTCCGAGCGAGTCGGCCCCGTGCCCCGGGTCTGCCCACGGGGCTTCGGGGGCCCTGGGTCCCCCGCGGAGGCAGCCCGGGGGGCCCTGCACACCCGCCGTCCCTTTCGGAAGGCCGGGCCTAGCACGGGTGACGGGGGGGCGGTCCGGGTGCCGGAGGCCGGGGTCGGGGGTTCCCGGCGAGTCCGAGCGAGTCGGCCCCGTGCCCCTTGTCTTCCCACGAGGCTTCGGGGGCCGTGGGTCCCCCGCGGAGGCAGCCCGGGGGGCCCTGCACACCCGCCGTCCGTTTCGGAAGGCCGGGCCTAGCACGGGTGACGGGGGGCGGTCCCGGGGGCCGGAGGCCGGGGTCGGGGGTTCCCGGCGAGTCCGAGCGAGTCGGCCCCGTGCCCCTTGTCTTCCCACGAGGCTTCGGGGGCCGTGGGTCCCCCGCGGAGGCAGCCCGGGGGGCCCTGCACACCCGCCGTCCGTTTCGGAAGGCCGGGCCTAGCACGGGTGACGGGGGGCGGTCCCGGGGGCCGGAGGCCGGGGTCGGGGGTCCCCGGCGAGTCCGAGCGAGTCGGCCCCGTGCCCCGGGTCTGCCCACGAGGCTTCGGGGGCCCTGGGTCCCCCGCGGAGGCAGCCCGGGGGTCCCTGCACACCCGCCGTCCCTTTCGGAAGGCCGGGCCTAGCACGGGTGACGGGGGGCGGTCCCGGGGGCCGGAGGCCGGGGTCGGGGGTCCCCGGCACGTCCGAGCGAGTCGGCCCCGTGCCCCGGGTCTGCCCACGGGGCTTCGGGGGCCCTGGGTCCCCCGCGGAGGCAGCCCGGGGGTCCCTGCACACCCGCCGTCCCTTTCGGAAGGCCGGGCCTAGCACGGGTGACGGGGGGCGGTCCCGGGGGCCGGAGGCCGGGGTCGGGGGTCCCCGGCACGTCCGAGCGAGTCGGCCCCGTGCCCCGGGTCTGCCCACGGGGCTTCGGGGGCCCTGGGTCCCCCGCGGAGGCAGCCCGGGGGTCCCTGCACACCCGCCGTCCCTTTCGGAAGGCCGGGCCTAGCACGGGTGACGGGGGGCGGTCCCGGGGGCCGGAGGCCGGGGTCGGGGGTCCCCGGCACGTCCGAGCGAGTCGGCCCCGTGCCCCGGGTCTGCCCACGGGGCTTCGGGGGCCCTGGGTCCCCCGCGGAGGCAGCCCGGGGGTCCCTGCACACCCGCCGTCCCTTTCGGAAGGCCGGGCCTAGCACGGGTGACGGGGGGCGGTCCCGGGGGCCGGAGGCCGGGGTCGGGGGTCCCCGGCACGTCCGAGCGAGTCGGCCCCGTGCCCCGGGTCTGCCCACGGGGCTTCGGGGGCCCTGGGTCCCCCGCGGAGGCAGCCCGGGGGTCCCTGCACACCCGCCGTCCCTTTCGGAAGGCCGGGCCTAGCACGGGTGACGGGGGGCGGTCCCGGGGGCCGGAGGCCGGGGTCGGGGGTCCCCGGCACGTCCGAGCGAGTCGGCCCCGTGCCCCGGGTCTGCCCACGGGGCTTCGGGGGCCCTGGGTCCCCCGCGGAGGCAGCCCGGGGGTCCCTGCACACCCGCCGTCCCTTTCGGAAGGCCGGGCCTAGCACGGGTGACGGGGGGCGGTCCCGGGGGCCGGAGGCCGGGGTCGGGGGTCCCCGGCACGTCCGAGCGAGTCGGCCCCGTGCCCCGGGTCTGCCCACGGGGCTTCGGGGGCCCTGGGTCCCCCGCGGAGGCAGCCCGGGGGTCCCTGCACACCCGCCGTCCCTTTCGGAAGGCCGGGCCTAGCACGGGGGTCGGGGGGAGGTCCGGGGGCCGGAGGCCGGGGTCGGGGGTCCCCGGCGTGTCCGAGCGAGTCGGCCCCGTGCCCCTTGTCTGCCCACGAGGCTTCGGGGGCCGTGGGTCCCCCGCGGAGGCAGCCCGGGGGGCCCTGCACACCCGCCGTCCGTTTCGGAAGGCCGGGCCTAGCACGGGTGACGGGGGGCGGTCCCGGGGGCCGGAGGCCGGGGCCGGGGGTTCCCGGCGAGTCCGAGCGAGTCGGCCCCGTGCCCCGGGTCTGCCCACGAGGCTTCGGGGGCCCTGGGTCCCCCGCGGAGGCAGCCCGGGGGGCCCTGCACACCCGCCGTCCCTTTGGGAAGGCCGGGCCTAGCACGGGTGACGGGGGGCGGTCCCGGGGGCCGGAGGCCGGGGTCGGGGGTCCCCGGCGAGTCCGAGCGAGTCGGCCCCGTGCCCCGGGTCTGCCCACGGGGCTTCGGAGGCCCTGGGTCCCCCGCGGAGGCAGCCCGGGGGGCCCTGCACACCCGCCGTCTGTTTCGGAAGGCCGGGCCTAGCACGGGTGACGGGGGGTGGTCCGGGTGCCGGAGCCCGGGGTCGGGGGTTCCCGGCGAGTCCGAGCGAGTCGGCCCCGTGCCCCGGGTCTGCCCACTGGGCTTCGGGGGCCCTGGGTCCCCCGCGGAGGCAGCCCGGGGGGCCCTGCACACCCGCCGTCCCTTTCGTAAGGCCGGGCCTAGCACGGGTGACGGGGGGTGGTCCCGGGAGCCGGAGGCCGGGGTCGGGGATCCCCGGCGAGTCCGAGCGAGTCGGCCCCGTGCCCCGGGTCCGCCCACGGGGCTTTGCGGGCCGTGGGTCCCCCGCGGGGGCAGCCCGGGGGGCCCTGCACACCCGCCGTCCGTTTCGTAAGGCCGGGCCTAGCACGGGTGACGGGGGGTGGTCCCGGGGGCCGGAGGCCGGGGTCGGGGGTCCCCGGCACGTCCGAGCGAGTCGGCCCCGTGCCCCGGGTCTGCCCACGAGGCTTCGGGGTCCGTGGGAACCCGACGGGGAGCCGGGCGCCCAGACCCGCGACCTTCGGCCGTCGCCTCTGGCCCCGTAGACAGAGTGGCAACGGGGGCGGTGGGGCGGCTTTCCAGGTTCTCCGCTCCCCCTTCCCCCCTCCCTCGCCCCCGGTCCCCTCCACACACAGACACACACACAGACACACACACACAAAGACACACACACACACACACACACACACAGAGACTACCCCTCTCCCCATTCCTTGCTCCTGCCCCGGAAAACGAGAGGGCCGGCTCGGACCGGGAAAAGCTGCCTACGGCACCTGGGATTCCCAGGCGGTCACCCATCCAAGTACTAGCCAGGCCCGGGACGGTTTACCTTCCGAGATCTGACGGGATCGGGGGCGTTCGGTCCGGTATGGCCGTAGGCGCCGAGCTCCGCGCCTCCTGGCCCGCTATCCCTGACCGGAATCCAGGCCACCCCCAACCCGAGGAAGCGGGCTGAAAAATTTTCAAAGTCCCCGCTCGGCCACCTGGTCAACCCCGGGAACGGTCTCGAAATTTTTCTAAGTCCCGACTCGGACAGCAGGTCAACCCCCGTTCGCGTCCAGGGGTTGACCTGATGGCCGGGCTCCTCCCCGGCCACCGGGCCGACCCGGTACTCCCTGCGGCCCTCGGAGCACCCTCCCCGGTTAGCCCCCGGCTCCCCGAGGCCGTCGTGGAAATTTTGTTCCGGACTTCCATGGGCCCGATCAGTGCGCCGGGGGGAAGGTCCGCGGCCGCAGCCCGGGACGGTGCGCCCTGGGCGGCTTGCCGCCAAGCCGCGAGTGGCCCCGATCCTTTTTTTTTTTTTTTTTTTTTCCTTTTTCCCGGGGTGTGTGCGGGGGTGTGTGGGGGTGTGCGGGCAGGGACGTGTCTCCAAGTCCCTCCTCGGAATCCAGGTCACCGCCACCCCGAGGAAGCGGGCTGAACCATTTTCAGAGTCCCCGCTCGGCCACCTGGTCAACCCCGGGAAGGGTCTCGGAAAATTTCTAAGTCCGGACTCGGACACCAGGTCAACCCCGTTGGAGGGTCCGGGGGTTGACCCGATGGCCGGGCTGCTCCCCGGCCACCAGGTCAACCCCGTTGGGGTCCGGGGGTTGACCTGATGGCCGGGCTGCTCCCCGGCCAC
This sequence comes from Chelydra serpentina, assembly GCA_037349315.1. Classification (NCBI taxonomy): domain Eukaryota; kingdom Metazoa; phylum Chordata; order Testudines; family Chelydridae; genus Chelydra; species Chelydra serpentina. Next base: position 305,089 of record JBAIAC010000645.1, read on the forward strand.
CAGGTCAACCCCTTTGGGGGTCCGGAGGTTGACCTGATGGCCGGTCTGCTCCCCGGCCCCCGGGTCGACCCGGTACTCCCTGCGGCCCTCGGAGCACCCTCCCCGGGTAGCCCCCGGCTCCCCGAGGCCGTCGTGGAAATTTTGTTCCGGACTTCCATGGGCCCGATCAGTGCGCCGGGGGGAAGGTCCGCGGCCGCAGCCCGGGACGGTGCGCCCTGGGCGGCTTGCCGCCAAGCCGCGAGTGGTCCCGATCCTTTTTTTTTTTTTTTTTTTTTTCTTTTTCCCGGGGTGTGTGCGGGAGTGTGTGGGGGTGTGCGGGCAGGGACGTGTCTCCAAGTCCCTCCTCGGTATCCAGGTGACCGCCACCCCGAGGAAGCGGGCTGAACCATTTTCAGAGTCCCCGCTCGGCCACCTGTTCAACCCCGGGAAGGGTCTCGGAAAATTTCTAAGTCCGGACTCGGACACCAGGTCAACCCCGTTGGGGGGTCCGGGGGTTGACCCGATGGCCGGGCTGGTCCCCGGCCACCAGGTCAACCCCGTTGGGGTCCGGGGGTTGACCTGATGGCCGGGCTGCTCCCCGGCCACCAGGTCAACCCCTTTGGGGGTCCGGAGGTTGACCTGATGGCCGGGCTGCTCCCCGGCCCCCGAGTCGACCCGGTACTCCCTGCGGCCCTCGGAGCACCCTCCCCGGGTAGCCCCCGGCTCCCCGAGGCCGTCGTGGAAATTTTGTTCCGGACTTCCATGGGCCCGATCAGTGCGCCGGGGGGAAGGTCCGCGGCCGCAGCCCGGGACGGTGCGCCCTGGGCGGCTTGCCGCCAAGCCGCGAGTGGCCCCGATCCTTTTTTTTTTTTTTTTTTTTTTCTTTTTCCCGGGGTGTGTGCGGGGGTGTGTGGGGGTGTGCGGGCAGGGACGTGTCTCCAAGTCCCTCCTCGGAATCCAGGTCACCGCCACCCCGAGGAAGCGGGCTGAACCATTTTCAGAGTCCCCGCTCGGCCACCTGGTCAACCCCGGGAAGGGTCTCGGAAAATTTCTAAGTCCGGACTCGGACACCAGGTCAACCCCGTTGGGGGGGTCCGGGGGTTGACCCGATGGCCGGGCTGCTCCCCGGCCACCAGGTCAACCCCGTTGGGGTCCGGGGGTTGACCTGATGGCCGGGCTGCTCCCCGGCCACCAGGTCAACCCCTTTGGGGGTCCGGAGGTTGACCTGATGGCCGGTCTGCTCCCCGGCCCCCGGGTCGACCCGGTACTCCCTGCGGCCCTCGGAGCACCCTCCCCGGGTAGCCCCCGGCTCCCCGAGGCCGTCGTGGAAATTTTGTTCCGGACTTCCATGGGCCCGATCAGTGCGCCGGGGGGAAGGTCCGCGGCCGCAGCCCGGGACGGTGCGCCCTGGGCGGCTTGCCGCCAAGCCGCGAGTGGTCCCGATCCTTTTTTTTTTTTTTTTTTTTTTTTTTTTTTTCTTTTTCCCGGGGTGTGTGCGGGAGTGTGTGGGGGTGTGCGGGCAGGGACGTGTCTCCAAGTCCCTCCTCGGTATCCAGGTGACCGCCACCCCGAGAAAGCGGGCTGAACCATTTTCAGAGTCCCCGCTCGGCCACCTGTTCAACCCCGGGAAGGGTCTCGGAAAATTTCTAAGTCCGGACTCGGACACCAGGTCAACCCCGTTGGGGGGTCCGGGGGTTGACCCGATGGCCGGGCTGGTCCCCGGCCACCAGGTCAACCCCGTTGGGGTCCGGGGGTTGACCTGATGGCCGGGCTGCTCCCCGGCCACCAGGTCAACCCCTTTGGGGGTCCGGAGGTTGACCTGATGGCCGGGCTGCTCCCCGGCCCCCGAGTCGACCCGGTACTCCCTGCGGCCCTCGGAGCACCCTCCCCGGGTAGCCCCCGGCTCCCCGAGGCCGTCGTGGAAATTTTGTTCCGGACTTCCATGGGCCCGATCAGTGCGCCGGGGGGAAGGTCCGCGGCCGCAGCCCGGGACGGTGCGCCCTGGGCGGCTTGCCGCCAAGCCGCGAGCGGTCCCGATCCTTTTTTTTTTTTTTTTTTTTTTCTTTTTCCCGGGGTGTGTGCGGGAGTGTGTGGGGGTGT
>JBAIAC010000646.1:7500-29551 GCA_037349315.1 Chelydra serpentina
TAACCCTAACCCTAACCCTAACCCTAACCCTAACCCTAACCCTAAGTCTAACCCTAACCCTAACCCTAACCCTAACCCTAAGTCTAACTCTAACCCTAACCCTAACCCTAAGTCTAACCCTAACCCTAACCCTAACCCTAACCCTAACCCTAACCCTAAGTCTAACCCTAACCCTAACCCTAACCCTAACCCTAACCCTAAGTCTAACCCTCACCCTAACCCTAACCCTAACCCTAACCCTAACCCTAACCCTAACCCTAAGTCTAACCCTAACCCTAACCCTAACCCTCACCCTATCCCTAACCCTAAGTCTAACCCTAACCCTAACCCTAACCCTAACCCTAAGCCTAACCCTAACGCTAACCCTAACCCTAACCCTAACCCTAACCCTAAGTCTAACCCTAACCCTAACCCTAACCCTAACCCTAATTCTAACCCTAACCCTAACCCTAACCCTAACCCTAACCCTAACCCTAACCCTAACCCTAACCCTAAGTCTAACCCTCACCCTAACCCTAACCCTAACCCTAACCCTAAGTCTAACCCTAACCCTAACCCTAACCCTAACCCTAACCCTCACCCTCACCCTCACCCTCACCCTCACCCTCACCCTAAGTCTAACCCTAACCCTAACCCTAACCCTAAGTCTAACCCGAACCTTAACCCTAACCCTAACCCTCACCCTCACCCTCACCCTCACCCTAAGTCTAACCCTAACCCTAACCCTAACCTTAACCCTAAGTCTAACCCTAACCCTAACCCTAACCCTAACCCTAAGCCTAACCCTAACCCTAACCCTAACCCTAACAAGTCTAACCATAACCCTAACCCTAACCCTAACCCTAACCCTAACCCTAACCCTAAGTCTAACCCTAACCCTAACCCTAAGTCTAACCCTAACCCTAACCCTAACCCTAACCCTAACCCTAAGTCTAACCCTAACCCTAACCCTAACCCTAATCCTAAGTCTAACCCTAACCCTAACCTTAACCCTAACCCTAAGTCTAACCCTAACCCTAACCCTAACCCTAACCCTAACCTAACCCTAACCCTAACCCTAACCCTAACCCTAAGTCTAACCCTAACCCTAACCCTAACCCTAACCCTAAGTCTAACTCTAACCCTAACCCTAACCCTAAGTCTAACCCTAACCCTAACCCTAACCCTAACCCTAACCCTAACCCTAACCCTAACCCTAACCCTAACCCTAACCCTAACCCTAACCCTAAGTCTAACCCTAACCCTAACCCTAACCCTAACCCTAAGTCTAACCCTCACCCTAACCCTAACCCTAACCCTAACCCTAACCCTAACCCTAACCCTAAGTCTAACCCTAATCCTAACCCTAACCCTCACCCTATCCCTAACCCTAAGTCTAACCCTAACCCTAACCCTAACTCTAACCCTAAGCCTAACCCTAACGCTAACCCTAACCCTAACCCTAACCCTAAGTCTAACCCTAACCCTAACCCTAACCCTAAGTCTAACCTAACCCTAACCCTAACCCTAACCCTAACCCTAATTCTAACCTAACCCTAACCCTAACCCTAACCGTAACCCTAACCCTAACCTAAGTCTAACCCTAACCCTAACACTAACCCTAACCCTAACCCTAAGTCTAACCCTAACCCTAACCCTAACCCTAACCCTAACCCTAACCCTAACCCCTAACCCTAACCCTAAGTCTAACCCTAACCCTAACCCTAACCCTAACCCTAACCCTAAGTCTAACCCTATCCCTAATCCTAACCCTAAACCTAACCCTAACCCTAAGTCTAACCCTAACCCTAACCCTAACCCTAAGTCTAACCCTAACCCTAACCCTAACCCTAATCCCAACCCTAAGTCTAACCCTAACCCTAACCCTAACCCTAACCCTAAGTCTAACCCTAACCCTAACCCTAACCCTAACCCTAACCCTAACCCTAACCCTAACCCTAAGTCTAACCCTAACCCTAACCCTAACCCTAACCCTAATTGTAACCCTAACCCTAACCCTAACCCGAACCTAGGTCTAACCCTAACCCTAACCCTAACCCTAACCCTAACCCTAAGTCTAACCCTAAGTCTAACCCTGACCCTAACCGTAACCCTAACCCTAACCCTAAGTCTAACCCTAACCCTAACCCTAACCCTAAGTCTAACCCTAACCCTAACCCTAACCCTAACCCTAAGTCTAACCCTAACCCTAACCCTAACCCTAAGTCTAACCCTAACCCTAACCCTAACCCTAAGTCTAACCCTAACCCTAACCCTAACCCTAACCCTAACCCTAACCCTAACCCTAACCCTAACCCTAACCCTAAGTCTAACCCTAACCCAAACCCTAAACCTAACCCTAACCCAACTCTAACACTAACCCTAACCCTAACCCTAACCCTAAGTCTAACCCTAACCCTAACCATAACCCTAACCCTAACCCTAAGTCTAACCCTAACCCTAACCCTAACCCTAACCCTAACCCTAACCCTAAGTCTAACCCTAACCCTAACCCTAAGTCTAACCCTAACCCTAACCCTAACCCTAACCCTAACCCTAACCCTAACCCTAAGTCTAACCCTAACCCTAACCCTAACCCTAACCCTAACCCTAACCCTAACCCTAAGTCTAACCCTAACCCTAACCCTAACCCTAAGTCTAACCCTAACCCTAACCCTAACCCTAACCCTAAGTCTAACCCTAACCCTAACCCTAACCCTAAGTCTAACCCTAACCCTAACCCTAACCCTAAATCTAACCCTAACCCTAACCCTAACCCTAAGTCTAACCCTAACCCTAACCCTAACCCTAACCCTAAGTCTAACCCTAACCCTAACCCTAACCATAACCCTAACCCTAACCCTAACCCTAACCCTAACCCTAACCCTAAGTCTAACCCTAATCCTAACCCTAACCCTAATTGTAACCCTAACCCTAACCTAACCCGAACGCTAAGTCTAACCCTAACCCTAACCCTAAGTCTAACCCTAAGTCTAACCCTGATCCTAACCGTAACCCTAACCCAAACCCTAAGTCTAACACTAACCCTAACCCTAACCCTAACCCTAACCCTAAGTCTAACCCTAACCCTAACCCTAACCCTAACCCTAAGTCTAACCCTAACCCTAACCCTAACCCTAACCCTAACCCTAAGTCTAACCCTAACCCTAACCCTAACCCTAACCCTAACCCTAACCCTAACCCTAAGTCTAACCCTAACCCAAACCCTAAACCTAACCCTAAACCAACTCTAACACTAACCCTAACCCTAACCCTAACCCTAACCCTAAGTCTAACCCTAACCCTAACCCTAACCCTAACCCTAAGTCTAACCCTAACCCTAACCCTAACCCTAACCCTAACCCTAAGTCTAACCCTAACCCTAACCCTAACCCTAACCCTAACCCTAAGTCTAACCCTAACCCTAACCCTAACCCTATCCCTAACCCTAACCCTAACCCTAAGTGTAACCCTAACCCTAACCCTAACCCTAACCCTAACCCTAACCCTAAGTCTAACCCTAACCCTAACCCTAACCCTAACCCTAACCCTAACCCTAAGTCTAACCCTAACTCTAACCCTAACCCTAACCCTAAGTCTAACCCTAACCCTAAGTCTAAACCTAACCCTAACCCTAACCCTAAGTCTAACTCTAACCCTAACCCTAACCCTAACCCTAACCCTAACCCTAAGTCTAACCCTAACCCTAACCCTAACCCTAACCCTAAGTCTAACCCTCACCCTAACCCTAACCCTAACCCTAACCCTAAGTCTAACCCTAACCCTAACCCTAACCCTAACCCTAACCCTCACCCTCACCCTCACCCTCACCCTAAGTCTAACCCTAACCCTAACCCTAACCCTAAGTCTAACCCTAACCCTAACCCTAACCCTCACCCTCACCCTCACCCTCACCCTCACCCTAAGTCTAACCCTAACCCTAACCCTAACCCTAACCCTAAGTCTAACCCTAACCCTAACCCTAACCCTAACCCTAAGCCTAACCCTAACCCTAACCCTAACCCTAACAAGTCTAACCCTAACCCTAACCCTAACCCTAACCCTAACCCTAACCCTAAGTCTAACCCTAACCCTAACCCTAAGTCTAACCCTAACCCTAACCCTAAGTCTAACCCTAACCCTAACCCTAACCCTAACCCTAATCCTAAGTCTAACCCTAACCCTAACCTTAACCCTAACCCTAAGTCTAACCCTAACCCTAACCCTAACCCTAACCCTAACCCTAACCCTAACCCTAACCGTAAGTCTAACCCTAACCCTAACCCTAACCCTAACCCTAAGTCTAACTCTAACCCTAACCCTAACCCTAAGTCTAACCCTAACCCTAACCCTAACCCTAACCCTAACCCTAACCCTAAGTCTAACCCTAACCCTAACCCTAACCCTAACCCTAACCCTAAGTCTAACCCTCACCCTAACCCTAACCCTAACCCTAACCCTAACCCTAACCCTAACCCTAAGTCTAACCCTAACCCTAACCCTAACCCTCACCCTATCCCTAACCCTAAGTCTAACCCTAACCCTAACCCTAACCCTAAGCCTAACCCTAACGCTAACCCTAACCCTAACCCTAACCCTAACCCTAAGTCTAACCCTAACCCTAACCCTAACCCTAACCCTAATTCTAACCCTAACCCTAACCCTAACCCTAACCGTAACCCTAACCCTAACCCTAAGTCTAACCCTAACCCTAACACTAACCCTAACCCTAACCCTAAGTCTAACCCTAACCCTAACCCTAACCCTAACCCTAACCCTAACCCTAACCCTAACCCTAAGTCTAACCCTAACCCTAACCCTAACCCTAACCCTAACCCTAACCCTAAGTCTAACCCTAACCCTAATCCTAACCCTAACCTAACCCTAACCCTAAATCTAACCCTAACCCTAACCCTAACCCTAAGTCTAACCCTAACCCTAACCCTAACCCTAATCCCAACCCTAAGTCTAACCCTAACCCTAACCCTAACCCTTACCCTAAGTCTAACCCTAACCCTAACCCTAACCCTAACCCTAACCATAACCCTAACAACCTAACCCTAACCCTAACCCTAACCCTAAGTCTAACCCTAACCCTAACCCTAACCCTAACCCTAATTGTAACCCTAACCCTAACCCTAACCCGAACCCTAGGTCTAACCCTAACCCTAACCCTAACCCTAACCCTAACCCTAAGTCTAACCCTAAGTCTAACCCTGACCCTAACCGTAACCCTAACCCTAACCCTAAGTCTAACCCTAACCCTAACCCTAACCCTAAGTCTAACCCTAACCCTAACCCTAACCCTAACCCTAACCCTAACCCTAAGTCTAACCCTAAACCTAACCCTAACCCTAAGTCTAACCCTAACCCTAACCCTAACCCTAAGTCTAACCCTAACCCTAACCCTAACCCTAATCCCAACCCTAAGTCTAACCCTAACCCTAACCCTAACCCTAACCCTAAGTCTAACCCTAACCCTAACCCTAACCCTAACCCTAACCCTAACCCTAACCCTAACCCTAAGTCTAACCCTAACCCTAACCCTAACCCTAACCCTAACCCTAATTGTAACCCTAACCCGAACCCTAGGTCTAACCCTAACCCTAACCCTAACCCTAACCCTAACCCTAACCCTAACCCTAAGTCTAACCCTAAGTCTAACCCTGACCCTAACCGTAACCCTAACCCTAACCCTAAGTCTAACCCTAACCCTAACCCTAACCCTAAGTCTAACCCTAACCCTAACCCTAACCCTAACCCTAAGTCTAACCCTAACCCTAACCCTAACCCTAAGTCTAACCCTAACCCTAACCCTAACCCTAAGTCTAACCCTAACCCTAACCCTAACCCTAACCCTAACCCTAACCCTAACCCTAACCCTAAGTCTAACCCTAACCCAAACCCTAAACCTAACCCTAACCCAACTCTAACACTAACCCTAACCCTAACCCTAAGTCTAACCCTAACCATAACCCTAACCCTAACCCTAAGTCTAACCCTAACCCTAACCCTAACCCTAACCCTAACCCTAACCCTAAGTCTAACCCTAACCCTAACCCTAAGTCTAACCCTAACCCTAACCCTAACCCTAACCCTAACCCTAACCCTAAGTCTAACCCTAACCCTAACCCTAACCCTAACCCTAACCCTAACCCTAACCCTAAGTCTAACCCTAACCCTAACCCTAACCCTAAGTCTAACCCTAACCCTAACCCTAACCCTAACCCTAACCCTAAGTCTAACCCTAACCCTAACCCTAACCCTAAGTCTAACCCTAACCCTAACCCTAACCCTAAATCTAACCCTAACCCTTACCCTAACCCTAAGTCTAACCCTAACCCTAACCCTAACCCTAACCCTAAGTCTAACCCTAACCCTAACCCTAACCATAACCCTAACCCTAACCCTAACCCTAACCCTAACCCTAAGTCTAACCCTAACCCTAACCCTAACCCTAATTGTAACCCTAACCCTAACCCTAACCCGAACGCTAAGTCTAACCCTAACCCTAACCCTAAGTCTAACCCTAAGTCTAACCCTGATCCTAACCGTAACCCTAACCCAAACCCTAAGTCTAACACTAACCCTAACCCTAACCCTAACCCTAACCCTAAGTCTAACCCTAACCCTAACCCTAACCCTAACCCTAAGTCTAACCCTAACCCTAACCCTAACCCTAACCCTAACCCTAAGTCTAACCCTAACCCTAACCCTAACCCTAACCCTAACCCTAACCCTAACCCTAAGTCTAACCCTAACCCAAACCCTAAACCTAACCCTAAACCAACTCTAACACTAACCCTAACCCTAACCCTAACCCTAACCCTAAGTCTAACCCTAACCCTAACCCTAACCCTAACCCTAAGTCTAACCCTAACCCTAACCCTAACCCTAACCCTAACCCTAAGTCTAACCCTAACCCTAACCCTAAGTCTAACCCTAACCCTAACCCTAACCCTAACCCTAAGTCTAACCCTAACCCTAACCCTAACCCTAACCCTAACCCTAACCCTAACCCTAAGTGTAACCCTAACCCTAACCCTAACCCTAACCCTAACCCTAACCCTAAGTCTAACCCTAACCCTAACCCTAACCCTAACCCTAACCCTAACCCTAACCCTAAGTCTAACCCTAACCCTAACCCTAACCCTCACCCTAAGTCTAACCCTAACCCTAAGTCTAAACCTAACCCTAACCCTAACCCTAAGTCTAACTCTAACCCTAACCCTAACCCTAACCCTAACCCTAACCCTAACCCTAAGTCTAACCCTAACCCTAACCCTAACCCTAACCCTAAGTCTAACCCTCACCCTAACCCTAACCCTAACCCTAACCCTAAGTCTAACCCTAACCCTAACCCTAACCCTAACCCTCACCCTCACCCTCACCCTCACCCTCACCCTAAGTCTAACCCTAACCCTAACCCTAACCCTAAGTCTAACCCTAACCCTAACCCTAACCCTCACCCTCACCCTCACCCTCACCCTCACCCTAAGTCTAACCCTAACCCTAACCCTAACCCTAACCCTAAGTCTAACCCTAACCCTAACCCTAACCCTAACCCTAACCCTAACCCTAACCCTAACAAGTCTAACCCTAACCCTAACCCTAACCCTAACCCTAACCCTAACCCTAAGTCTAACCCTAACCCTAACCCTAAGTCTAACCCTAACCCTAACCCTAACCCTAACCCTAACCCTAAGTCTAACCCTAACCCTAACCCTAACCCTAACCCTAATCCTAAGTCTAACCCTAACCCTAACCTTAACCCTAACCCTAAGTCTAACCCTAACCCTAACCCTAACCCTAACCCTAACCCTAACCCTAACCCTAACCCTAACCCTAACCCTAACCCTAACCCTAACCCTAACCCTAAGTCTAACTCTAACCCTAACCCTAACCCTAAGTCTAACCCTAACCCTAACCCTAACCCTAACCCTAACCCTAACCCTAAGTCTAACCCTAACCCTAACCCTAACCCTAACCCTAACCCTAAGTCTAACCCTCACCCTAACCCTAACCCTAACCCTAACCCTAACCCTAACCCTAAGTCTAACCCTAACCCTAACCCTAACCCTCACCCTATCCCTAACCCTAAGTCTAACCCTAACCCTAACCCTAACCCTAACCCTAAGCCTAACCCTAACGCTAACCCTAACCCTAACCCTAACCCTAACCCTAAGTCTAACCCTAACCCTAACCCTAACCCTAACCCTAATTCTAACCCTAACCCTAACCCTAACCCTAACCGTAACCCTAACCCTAACCCTAAGTCTAACCCTAACCCTAACACTAACCCTAACCCTAACCCTAAGTCTAACCCTAACCCTAACCCTAACCCTAACCCTAACCCTAACCCTAACCCTAACCCTAACCCTAAGTCTAACCCTAACCCTAACCCTAACCCTAACCCTAACCCTAACCCTAAGTCTAACCCTAACCCTAATCCTAACCCTAACCCTAACCCTAACCCTAAATCTAACCCTAACCCTAACCCTAACCCTAAGTCTAACCCTAACCCTAACCCTAACCCTAATCCCAACCCTAAGTCTAACCCTAACCCTAACCCTAACCCTTACCCTAAGTCTAACCCTAACCCTAACCCTAACCCTAACCCTAACCATAACCCTAACCCTAACCCTAACCCTAACCCTAACCCTAACCCTAAGTCTAACCCTAACCCTAACCCTAACCCTAACCCTAATTGTAACCCTAACCCTAACCCTAACCCGAACCCTAGGTCTAACCCTAACCCTAACCCTAACCCTAACCCTAACCCTAAGTCTAACCCTAAGTCTAACCCTGACCCTAACCGTAACCCTAACCCTAACCCTAAGTCTAACCCTAACCCTAACCCTAACCCTAAGTCTAACCCTAACCCTAACCCTAACCCTAACCCTAAGTCTAACCCTAACCCTAACCCTAACCCTAAGTCTAACCCTAACCCTAACCCTAACCCTAAGTCTAACCCTAACCCTAACCCTAAGTCTAACCCTAACCCTAACCCTAACCCTAAGTCTAACCCTAACCCTAACCCTAACCCTAACCCTAACCCTAACCCTAACCCTAACCCTAAGTCTAACCCTAACCCAAACCCTAAACCTAACCCTAACCCAACTCTAACACTAACCCTAACCCTAACCCTAACCCTAACCCTAAGTCTAACCCTAACCCTAACCATAACCCTAACCCTAACCCTAAGTCTAACCCTAACCCTAACCCTAACCCTAACCCTAACCCTAAGTCTAACCCTAACCCTAACCCTAAGTCTAACCCTAACCCTAACCCTAACCCTAACCCTAACCCTAACCCTAAGTCTAACCCTAACCCTAACCCTAACCCTAACCCTAACCCTAACCCTAAGTCTAACCCTAACCCTAACCCTAACCCTAAGTCTAACCCTAACCCTAACCCTAACCCTAACCCTAACCCTAACCCTAAGTCTAACCCTAACCCTAACCCTAACCCTAACCCTAAGTCTAACCCTAACCCTAAGTCTAAACCTAACCCTAACCCTAACCCTAAGTCTAACTCTAACCCTAACCCTAACCCTAACCCTAACCCTAACCCTAACCCTAACCCTAAGTCTAACCCTAACCCTAACCCTAACCCTAACCCTAAGTCTAACCCTCACCCTAACCCTAACCCTAACCCTAACCCTAAGTCTAACCCTAACCCTAACCCTAACCCTAACCCTAACCCTCACCCTCACCCTCACCCTCACCCTCACCCTAAGTCTAACCCTAACCCTAACCCTAACCCTAAGTCTAACCCTAACCCTAACCCTAACCCTCACCCTCACCCTCACCCTCACCCTCACCCTAAGTTTAACCCTAACCCTAACCCTAACCCTAACCCTAAGTCTAACCCTAACCCTAACCCTAACCCTAACCCTAAGCCTAACCCTAACCCTAACCCTAACCCTAACAAGTCTAACCCTAACCCTAACCCTAACCCTAACCCTAAGTCTAACCCTAACCCTAACCCTAAGTCTAACCCTAACCCTAACCCTAACCCTAAGTCTAACCCTAACCCTAACCCTAACCCTAACCCTAATCCTAAGTCTAACCCTAACCCTAACCTTAACCCTAACCCTAAGTCTAACCCTAACCCTAACCCTAACCCTAACCCTAACCCTAACCCTAACCCTAACCCTAAGTCTAACCCTAACCCTAACCCTAACCCTAACCCTAAGTCTAACTCTAACCCTAACCCTAACCCTAAGTCTAACCCTAACCCTAACCCTAACCCTAACCCTAACCCTAAGTCTAACCCTAACCCTAACCCTAACCCTAACCCTAAGTCTAACCCTCACCCTAACCCTAACCCTAACCCTAACCCTAACCCTAACCCTAACCCTAACCCTAAGTCTAACCCTAACCCTAACCCTAACCCTCACCCTATCCCTAACCCTAAGTCTAACCCTAACCCTAACCCTAACCCTAACCCTAAGCCTAACCCTAACGCTAACCCTAACCCTAACCCTAAGTCTAACCCTAACCCTAACCCTAACCCTAACCCTAATTCTAACCCTAACCCTAACCCTAACCCTAACCGTAACCCTAACCCTAACCCTAAGTCTAACCCTAACCCTAACACTAACCCTAACCCTAACCCTAAGTCTAACCCTAACCCTAACCCTAACCCTAACCCTAACCCTAACCCTAACCCTAACCCTAAGTCTAACCCTAACCCTAACCCTAACCCTAACCCTAACCCTAACCCTAAGTCTAACCCTAACCCTAATCCTAACCCTAACCCTAACCCTAACCCTAAATCTAACCCTAACCCTAACCCTAACCCTAAGTCTAACCCTAACCCTAACCCTAACCCTAATCCCAACCCTAAGTCTAACCCTAACCCTAACCCTAACCCTAACCCTAAGTCTAACCCTAACCCTAACCCTAACCCTAACCCTAACCATAACCCTAACCCTAACCCTAACCCTAACCCTAACCCTAACCCTAAGTCTAACCCTAACCCTAACCCTAACCCTAACCCTAATTGTAACCCTAACCCTAACCCTAACCCGAACCCTAGGTCTAACCCTAACCCTAACCCTAACCCTAACCCTAACCCTAAGTCTAACCCTAAGTCTAACCCTGACCCTAACCGTAACCCTAACCCTAACCCTAAGTCTAACCCTAACCCTAACCCTAACCCTAAGTCTAACCCTAACCCTAACCCTAACCCTAACCGTAAGTCTAACCCTAACCCTAACCCTAACCCTAAGTCTAACCCTAACCCTAACCCTAACCCTAAGTCTAACCCTAACCCTAACCCTAAGTCTAACCCTAACCCTAACCCTAACCCTAACCCTAACCCTAACCCTAACCCTAACCCTAAGTCTAACCCTAACCCAAACCCTAAACCTAACCCTAACCCAACTCTAACACTAACCCTAACCCTAACCCTAACCCTAACCCTAAGTCTAACCCTAACCCTAACCATAACCCTAACCCTAACCCTAAGTCTAACCCTAACCCTAACCCTAACCCTAACCCTAACCCTAAGTCTAACCCTAACCCTAACCCTAAGTCTAACCCTAACCCTAACCCTAACCCTAACCCTAACCCTAAGTCTAACCCTAACCCTAACCCTAACCCTAACCCTAACCCTAACCCTAAGTCTAACCCTAACCCTAACCCTAACCCTAAGTCTAACCCTAACCCTAACCCTAACCCTAACCCTAACCCTAACCCTAACCCTAAGTCTAACCCTAACCCTAACCCTAACCCTAACCCTAAGTCTAACCCTAACCCTAACCCTAAGTCTAACCCTAACCCTAACCCTAACCCTAACCCTAACCCTAACCCTAACCCTAACCCTAACCCTAAGTCTAACCCTAACCCTAACCCTAACCCTAAATCTAACCCTAACCCTAACCCTAACCCTAAGTCTAACCCTAACCCTAACCCTAACCCTAACCCTAAGTCTAACCCTAACCCTAACCCTAACCCTAACCCTAACCCTAACCCTAAGTCTAACCCTAACCCTAACCCTAACCCTAATTGTAACCCTAACCCTAACCCTAACCCGAACCCTAAGTCTAACCCTAACCCTAACCCTAAGTCTAACCCTAAGTCTAACCCTGATCTTAACCGTAACCCTAACCCTAACCCTAAGTCTAACACTAACCCTAACCCTAACCCTAACCCTAAGTCTAACCCTAACCCTAACCCTAACCCTAACCCTAAGTCTAACCCTAACCCTAACCCTAACCCTAAGTCTAACCCTAACCCTAACCCTAACCCTAAGTCTAACCCTAACCCAAACCCTAAACCTAACCCTAAACCAACTCTAACACTAACCCTAACCCTAACCCTAACCCTAACCCTAAGTCTAACCCTAACCCTAACCATAACCCTAACCCTAACCCTAAGTCTAACCCTAACCCTAACCCTAACCCTAACCCTAACCCTAAGTCTAACCCTAACCCTAACCCTAAGTCTAACCCTAACCCTAACCCTAACCCTAACCCTAACCCTAAGTCTAACCCTAACCCTAACCCTAACCCTAACCCTAAGTCTAACCCTAACCCAAACCCTAAACCTAACCCTAACCCAACTCTAACACTAACCCTAACCCTAACCCTAACCCTAACCCTAAGTCTAACCCTAACCCTAACCATAACCCTAACCCTAACCCTAAGTCTAACCCTAACCCTAACCCTAACCCTAACCCTAACCCTAAGTCTAACCCTAACCCTAACCCTAAGTCTAACCCTAACCCTAACCCTAACCCTAACCCTAACCCTAAGTCTAACCCTAACCCTAACCCTAACCCTAACCCTAACCCTAACCCTAAGTCTAACCCTAACCCTAACCCTAACCCTAAGTCTAACCCTAACCCTAACCCTAACCCTAACCCTAACCCTAACCCTAACCCTAAGTCTAACCCTAACCCTAACCCTAACCCTAACCCTAAGTCTAACCCTAACCCTAACCCTAAGTCTAACCCTAACCCTAACCCTAACCCTAACCCTAACCCTAACCCTAACCCTAACCCTAACCCTAAGTCTAACCCTAACCCTAACCCTAACCCTAAATCTAACCCTAACCCTAACCCTAACCCTAAGTCTAACCCTAACCCTAACCCTAACCCTAACCCTAAGTCTAACCCTAACCCTAACCCTAACCCTAACCCTAACCCTAACCCTAAGTCTAACCCTAACCCTAACCCTAACCCTAATTGTAACCCTAACCCTAACCCTAACCCGAACCCTAAGTCTAACCCTAACCCTAACCCTAAGTCTAACCCTAAGTCTAACCCTGATCTTAACCGTAACCCTAACCCTAACCCTAAGTCTAACACTAACCCTAACCCTAACCCTAACCCTAAGTCTAACCCTAACCCTAACCCTAACCCTAACCCTAAGTCTAACCCTAACCCTAACCCTAACCCTAAGTCTAACCCTAACCCTAACCCTAACCCTAAGTCTAACCCTAACCCAAACCCTAAACCTAACCCTAAACCAACTCTAACACTAACCCTAACCCTAACCCTAACCCTAACCCTAAGTCTAACCCTAACCCTAACCATAACCCTAACCCTAACCCTAAGTCTAACCCTAACCCTAACCCTAACCCTAACCCTAACCCTAAGTCTAACCCTAACCCTAACCCTAAGTCTAACCCTAACCCTAACCCTAACCCTAACCCTAACCCTAAGTCTAACCCTAACCCTAACCCTAACCCTAACCCTAACCCTAACCCTAAGTGTAACCCTAACCCTAACCCTAACCCTAACCCTAACCCTAACCCTAACCCTAAGTCTAACCCTAACCCTAACCCTAACCCTAACCCTAAATCTAACCCTAACCCTAACCCTAACCCTAACCCTAAGTCTAACTCTAACCCTAACCCTAACCCTAACCCTAACCCTAAGTCTAACCCTAACCCTAACCCTAACCCTAACCCTAAGTCTAACCCTAACCCTAACCCTAAGTCTAACCCTAACCCTAAGTCTAACCCTAACCCTAACCCTAACCCTAACCCTAAGTCTAACTCTAACCCTAACCCTAACCCTAACCCTAACCCTAACCCTAACCCTAACCCTAACCCTAAGTCTAACCTTAACCCTAACCCTAACCCTAACCCTAAGTCTAACCCTCACCCTAACCCTAACCCTAACCCTAACCCTAAGTCTAACCCTAACCCTAACCCTAACCCTCACCCTCACCCTCACCCTCACCCTCACCCTCACCCTCACCCTAAGTCTAACCCTAACCCTAACCCTAACCCTAAGTCTAACCCTAACCCTAACCCTAACCCTAACCCTCACCCTCACCCTCACCCTAAGTCTAACCCTAACCCTAACCCTAACCCTAACCCTAAGTCTAACCCTAACCCTAACCCTAACCCTAACCCTAAGCCTAACCCTAACCCTAACCCTAACCCTAACAAGTCTAACCCTAACCCTAACCCTAACCCTAACCCTAACCCTAACCCTAACCCTAAGTCTAACCCTAACCCTAACCCTAACCCTAACCCTAACCCTAAGTCTAACCCTAACCCTAACACTAACCCTAACCCTAATCCTAAATCTAACCCTAACCCTAACCTTAACCCTAACCCTAAGTCTAACCCTAACCCTAACCCTAACCCTAACCCTAACCCTAACCCTAACCCTAACCCTAAGTCTAACCCTAACCCTAACCCTAACCCTAACCCTAAGTCTAACTCTAACCCTAACCCTAACCCTAAGTCTACCCTAACCCTAACCCTAACCCTAACCCTAACCCTAACCCTAACCCTAACCCTAACCCTAACCCTAACCCTAAGTCTAACCTAACCCTAACCCTAACCCTAACCCTAACCCTAAACCCTAAGTCTAACCCTCACCCTAACCCTAACCCTAACCCTAACCCTAACCCTAACCCTAACCCTAAGTCTAACCCTAACCCTAACCCTAACCCTCACCCTCACCCCTCACCCTAAGTCTAACCCTAACCCTAACCCTAACCCTAAGTCTAACCCTAACCCATAACCCTAACCCTACCCTAACCTCACCCTCACCCTCACCCTCACCCTACACCAGTCTAACCCTAACCCTAACCCTAACCCTAACCCTAAGTCTAACCCTAACCCTAACCCTACCCTAACCCTAAGCCTAACCCTAACCCTACCTAACCCTAACAAGTCTAACCCTAACCCTAACCCTAACCCTAACCCTAACCCTAAGTCTAACCTAACCCTAACCCTAAGTCTAAACCCTAACCCTAACCCTAACCCTAACCCTAACCCTAAGTCTAACCCTAACCCTAACCCTAACCCTAACCCTAACCCTAACACTAAGTCTAACCCTAACCCTAACCCTAACCCTAACCCTAATCCTAAGTCTAACCCTAACCCTAACCCTAACCCTAACCCTAAGTCTAACCCTAACCCTAACCCTACCCTAACCCTAACCCTAACCCTAACCCTAACCCTAAGTCTAACCCTAACCCTAACCCTAACCCTAACCCCTAAGTCTAACCCTAACCCTAACCCTAACCCTAACCCTAAGTCTAACCCAAACCCTAAACCTAACCCTAAACCAACTCTAACACAACCCTAAATCCTAACCCTAACCCTAACCCTAACCCTAAGTCTAACCCTAACCCTAACCCTAACCCTAACCCTAACCCTAACCCTAACCCTAACCCTAAAGTGTAACCCTAACCCTAACCCTAACCCTAACCCTAACCCTAACCCTAACCCTAAGTCTAACCCTAACCCTAACCCTAACCCTAACCCTAACCCTAACCCTAACCCTAAGTCTAACCCTAACCCTAACCCTAACCCTAACCCTAAGTCTAACCCTAACCCTAACCTAACCCTAACCCTAACCCTAACCCTAAGTCTAACCCTAACCCTAACCCTAAGTCTAACCCTAACCCTAAGTCTAACCCTAACCCTAACCCTAAGTCTAACTCTAACCCTAACCCTAACCCTAAGTCTAACCCTAACCCTAACCCTAACCCTAACCCTAACCCTAACCCTAACCCTAAGTCTAACCCTAACCCTAACCCTAACCCTAACCCTAAGTCTAACCCTAACCCTAACCCTAACCCTAACCTACCCTAACCCTAACCCTCACCCTCACCCTCACCCTCACCCTCACCCTCACCCTAAGTCTAACCCTAACCCTAACCCTAAGTCTAACCCTAACCCTAACCCTAACCCTAACCCTAACCCTCACCCTCACCCTCACCCTCACCCTAAGTCTAACCCTAACCCTAACCCTAACCCTAACCCTAAGTCTACCCTAACCCTAACCCTAACCCTAACCCTAAGCCTAACCCTAACCCTAACCCTAACCCTAACAAGTCTAACCCTAACCCTAACCCTAACCCTAACCCCTAACCCTAACCCTAAGTCTAACCCTAACCCTAACCCTAAGTCTAACCCTAACCCTAACCCTAACCCTAACCCTAACCCTAACCCTAAGTCTAACCCTAACCCTAACCCTAACCCTAACCCTAAGTCTAACCCTAACCCTAACCCTAACCCTAACCCTAACCCTAATCCTAAGTCTAACCCTAACCCTAACCCTAACCCTAAGTCTAACCCTAACCCTAACCCTAACCCTAACCCTAACCCTAACCCTAACCCTAACCTAAGTCTAACCCTAACCCTAACCCTAACCCTAACCCTAAGTCTAACCCTAACCCTAACCCTAACCCTAACCCTAACCCTAACCCTAAGTCTAACCCAAACCCTAAACCTAACCCTAAACCAACTCTAACACTAACCCTAACCCTAACCCTAACCCTAACCCTAACCCTAACCCTAAGTCTAACCTAACCCTAACCCTAACCCTAACCCTAACCCTAACCCTAACCCTAAGTGTAACCCTAACCCTAACCCTAACCCTAACCCTAACCCTAACCCTAAGTCTAACCCTAACCCTAACCCTAACCCTAACCCTAACCCTAACCCTAACCCTAACCCTAAGTCTAACCCTAACCCTAACCCTAACCCTAACCCTAAGTCTAACCCTAACCCTAACCCTAACCCTAACCCTAAGTCTAACCCTAACCCTAACCCTAACCCTAACCCTAAGTCTAACCCTAACCCTAACCCTAACCTAACCCTAAGTCTAACCCTAACCCTAAGTCTAACCCTAACCCTAACCCTAAGTCTAACTCTAACCCTAACCCTAACCCTAAGTCTAACCCTAACCCTAACCCTAACCCTAAGTCTAACCCTAACCCTAAGTCTAACCCTAACCCTAACCCTAAGTCTAACCCTAACCCTAACCCTAACCCTAAGTCTAACCCTAACCCTAACCCTAACCCTAATTGTAACCCTAACCCTAACCCTAACCCGAACCCTAAGTCTAACCCTAACCCTAACCCTAAGTCTAACCCTAAGTCTAACCCTGATCTTAACCGTAACCCTAACCCTAACCCTAAGTCTAACACTAACCCTAACCCTAACCCTAACCCTAAGTCTAACCCTAACCCTAACCCTAACCCTACCCTAAGTCTAACCCTAACCCTAACCCTAACCCTAAGTCTAACCCTAACCCTAACCCTAACCCTAAGTCTAACCCTAACCCAAACCCTAAACCTAACCCTAAACCAACTCTAACACTAACCCTAACCCTAACCCTAACCCTAACCCTAAGTCTAACCCTAACCCTAACCATAACCCTAACCCTAACCCTAAGTCTACCCTAACCCTAACCCTAACCCTAACCCTAACCTAAGTCTAACCCTAACCCTAACCCTAAGTCTAACCCTAACCCTAACCCTAACCCTAACCCTAACCCTAAGTCTAACCCTAACCCTAACCCTAACCCTAACCCTAACCCTAACCCTAAGTGTAACCCTAACCCTAACCCTAACCCTAACCCTAACCCTACAACCCTAAGTCTAACCCTAACCCTAACCCTAACCCTAACCTAAATCTAACCCTAACCTAACCCTAACCCTAACCTAAGTCTAACTCTAACCCTAACCCTAACCCTAACCCTAACCCTAAGTCTAACCCTAACCCTAACCCTAACCCTAACACTAAGTCTAACCCTAACCCTAACCCTAAGTCTACCCTAACCCTAAGTCTAACCCTAACCCTAACCCTAACCCTAACCCTAAGTCTAACTCTAACCCTAACCCCTAACCCTAACCCTAACCCTAACCCTAACCCTAACCCTAACCCTAAGTCTAACCTTAACCCTAACCCTAACCCTAACCCTAAGTCTAACCCTAACCCTAACCCTAACCCTAACCCTAACCCTAACCCTAAGTCTACCCTCACCCTAACCCTAACCCTAACCCTAACCCTAACCCTAACCCTAACCCTAACCCTAAGTCTAACCCTAACCCTAACCCTAACCCTCACCCTCACCCTCACCCTAAGTCTAACCCTAACCCTAACCCTAACCCTAAGTCTAAACCCTAACCCTAACCCTAACCCTAACCCTAACCCTCACCCTCACCCTCACCCTCACCCTAAGTCTAACCCTAACCCTAACCCTAACCCTAACCCTAAGTCTAACCCTAACCCTAACCCTAACCCTAACCCTAAGCCTAACCCTAACCCTAACCCTAACCCTAACAAGTCTAACCCTAACCCTAACCCTAACCCTAACCCTAACCCTAAGTCTAACCCTAACCCTAACCCTAAGTCTAACCCTAACCCTAACCCTAACCCTAACCCTAACCCTAAGTCTAACCCTAACCCTAACCCTAACCCTAACCCTAACCCTAACCCTAAGTCTAACCCTAACCCTAACCCTAACCCTAACCCTAATCCTAAGTCTAACCCCTAACCCTAACCCTAACCCTAACCCTAAGTCTAACCCTAACCCTAACCCTAACCCTAACCCTAACCCTAACCCTAACCCTAAGTCTAACCCTAACCCTAACCCTAACCCTAACCCTAAGTCTAACCCTAACCCTAACCCTAACCCTAACCCTAAGTCTAACCCAAACCCTAAACCTAACCCTAAACCAACTCTAACACTAACCCTAATCCTAACCCTAACCCTAACCCTAACCCTAAGTCTAACCCTAACCCTAACCCTAACCCTAACCCTAACCCTAACCCTAACCCTAACCCTAAGTGTAACCCTAACCCTAACCCTAACCCTAACCCTAACCCTAACCCTAACCCTAAGTCTAACCCTAACCCTAACCCTAACCCTAACCCTAACCCTAACCCTAACCCTAAGTCTAACCTAACCCTAACCCTAACCCTAACCCTAAGTCTAACCCTAACCCTAACCCTAACCCTAACCCTAACCCTAACCCTAAGTCTAACCCTAACCCTAACCCTAAGTCTAACCCTAACCTAAGTCTAACCCTAACCCTAACCCTAAGTCTAACTCTAACCCTAACCCTAACCCTAAGTCTAACCCTAACCCTAACCCTAACCCTAACCCTAACCCTAACCCTAACCCTAAGTCTAACCCTAACCCTAACCCTAACCCTAACCCTAAGTCTAACCCTAACCCTAACCCTAACCCTAACCCTAACCCTAACCCTAACCCTCACCCTCACCCTCACCCTCACCCTCACCCTCACCCTAAGTCTAACCCTAACCCTAACCCTAAGTCTAACCCTAACCCTAACCCTAACCCTAACCCTAACCCTCACCCTCACCCTCACCCTCACCCTAAGTCTAACCCTAACCCTAACCCTAACCCTAACCCTAAGTCTAACCCTAACCCTAACCCTAACCCTAACCCTAAGCCTAACCCTAACCCTAACCCTAACCCTAACAAGTCTAACCCTAACCCTAACCCTAACCCTAACCCTAACCCTAACCCTAAGTCTAACCCTAACCCTAACCCTAAGTCTAACCCTAACCCTAACCCTAACCCTAACCCTAACCCTAACCCTAAGTCTAACCCTAACCCTAACCCTAACCCTAACCCTAAGTCTAACCCTAACCCTAACCCTAACCCTAACCCTAACCCTAATCCTAAGTCTAACCCTAACCCTAACCCTAACCCTAAGTCTAACCCTAACCCTAACCCTAACCCTAACCCTAACCCTAACCCTAACCCTAACCCTAAGTCTAACCCTAACCCTAACCCTAACCCTAACCCTAAGTCTAACCCTAACCCTAACCCTAACCCTAACCCTAACCCTAACCCTAAGTCTAACCCAAACCCTAAACCTAACCCTAAACCAACTCTAACACTAACCCTAACCCTAACCCTAACCCTAACCCTAACCCTAACCCTAAGTCTAACCCTAACCCTAACCCTAACCCTAACCCTAACCCTAACCCTAACCCTAAGTGTAACCCTAACCCTAACCCTAACCCTAACCCTAACCCTAACCCTAAGTCTAACCCTAACCCTAACCCTAACCCTAACCCTAACCCTAACCCTAACCCTAACCCTAAGTCTAACCCTAACCCTAACCCTAACCCTAACCCTAAGTCTAACCCTAACCCTAACCCTAACCCTAACCCTAAGTCTAACCCTAACCCTAACCCTAACCCTAACCCTAAGTCTAACCCTAACCCTAACCCTAACCCTAACCCTAAGTCTAACCCTAACCCTAAGTCTAACCCTAACCCTAACCCTAAGTCTAACTCTAACCCTAACCCTAACCCTAAGTCTAACCCTAACCCTAACCCTAACCCTAAGTCTAACCCTAACCCTAAGTCTAACCCTAACCCTAACCCTAAGTCTAACCCTAACCCTAACCCTAACCCTAAGTCTAACCCTAACCCTAACCTAACCCTAATTGTAACCCTAACCCTAACCCTAACCCGAACCCTAAGTCTAACCCTAACCCTAACCCTAAGTCTAACCCTAAGTCTAACCCTGATCTTAACCGTAACCCTAACCCTAACCCTAAGTCTAACACTAACCCTAACCCTAACCCTAACCCTAAGTCTAACCCTAACCCTAACCCTAACCCTAACCCTAAGTCTAACCCTAACCCTAACCCTAACCCTAAGTCTAACCCTAACCCTAACCCTAACCCTAAGTCTAACCCTAACCCAAACCCTAAACCTAACCCTAAACCAACTCTAACACTAACCCTAACCCTAACCCTAACCCTAACCCTAAGTCTAACCCTAACCCTAACCATAACCCTAACCCTAACCCTAAGTCTAACCCTAACCCTACCCTAACCCTAACCCTAACCCTAAAGTCTAACCCTAACCCTAACCCTAAGTCTAACCCTAACCCTAACCCTAACCCTAACCCTAACCCTAAGTCTAACCCTAACCCTAACCCCTAACCCTAACCCTAACCCTAACCCTAAGTGTAACCCTAACCCTAACCCTAACCCTAACCCTAACCCTAACCCTAACCCTAAGTCTAACCCTAACCCTAACCCTAACCCTAACCCTAAATCTAACCCTAACCCTAACCCTAACCCTAACCCTAAGTCTAACTCTAACCCTAACCCTAACCTTCCTAACCCTAACCCTAAGTCTAACCCTAACCCTAACCCTAACCCTAACCCTAAGTCCTAACCCTAACCCTAACCCTAAGTCTAACCCTAACCCTAAGTCTAACCCTAACCCTAACCCTAACCCTAACCCTAAGTCTAACTCTAACCCTAACCCTAACCCTACCCTAACCCTAACCCTAACCCTAACCCTAACCCTAAGTCTAACCTTAACCTAACCCTAACCCTAACCCTAAGTCTAACCCTCACCCTAACCCTAACCCTAACCCTAACCCTAAGTCTAACCCTAACCCTAACCCTAACCCTCACCCTCACCCTCACCCTCACCCTCACCCTCACCCTCACCCTAAGTCTAACCCTAACCCTAACCCTAACCCTAAGTCTAACCCTAACCCTAACCCTAACCCTAACCCTCACCCTCACCCTCACCCTAAGTCTAACCCTAACCCTAACCCTAACCCTAACCCTAAGTCTAACCCTAACCCTAACCCCTAACCCTAACCCTAAGCCTAACCCTAACCCTAACCCTAACCCTAACAAGTCTAACCCTAACCCTAACCCTAACCCTAACCCTAACCCTAACCCTAACCTAAGTCTAACCCTAACCCTAACCCTAACCTAACCCTAACCCTAAGTCTAACCCTAACCCTAACACTAACCCTAAACCCTAATCCTAAATCTAACCCTAACCCTAACCTTAAC
>JBAIAC010000647.1:0-25452 GCA_037349315.1 Chelydra serpentina
TTCAAAGTCCGGACTCGGACACCAGGTCAAACCCCGTTTGGGGGTTCCGGGGGTTGACCCGATGGCCGGGCTGGTCCCCGGCCACCAGGTCAACCCGTTGGGGTCCGGGGGTTGACCTGATGGCCGGGCTGCTCCCCGGGCACCAGGTTCAACCCCTTTGGGGGTCCGGAGGTTGACCTGATGGGCCGGGCTGCTCCCCGGCCCCCGGGTCGAACCCGGTACTCCCTGCGGCCCTCGGAGCACCCTCCCCGGGTAGCCCCCGGCTCCCCCCCGAGGCCGTCGTGGAAATTTTGTTCCGGACTTCCATGGGCCCGTTCAGTGCGCCGGGGGGAAGGTCCGCGGCCGCAGCCCGGGACGGTGCGCCCTGGGCGGCTTGCCGCCAAGCCGCGAGTGGTCCCGATCCTTTTTTTTTTTTTTTTTTTTTTTTTTTTCCTTTTTTCTTTTTCCCGGGGTGTGTGCGGGAGTGTGTGGGGGTGTGCGGGCAGGGTCGTGTCTCCAAGTCCCTCCCCGGAATCAGGTCACCGCCACCCCGAGGAAGCGGGCTGAACCATTTTCAGAGTCCCCGCTCGGCCACCTGGTGAACCCCGGGAAGGGTCTCGGAAAATTTTCAAAGTCCGGACTCGGACACCAGGTCAACCCCGTTGGGGGTCCGGGGGTTGACCGGATGGCCGGGCTGCTCCCCGGCCACCAGGTCAACCCCGTTGGGGTCCGGGGTTGACCTGATGGCCCGGGCTGCTCCCCGGCCGCCAGGTCAACCCCTTTGGGGGGTCCGGGGGGTTGACCTGATGGCCGGTCTGCTCCCCGGCCCCCGGGTCGACCCGGTACTCCCTGCGGCCCTCGGAGCACCCTCCCCGGGTAGCCCCCGGCTCCCCGAGGCCGTCGTGGAAATTTTGTTCCGGACTTCCATGGGCCCGATCAGTGCGCCGGGGGGAAGGTCCGCGGCCGCAGCCCGGGACGGTGCGCCCTGGGCGGCTTGCCGCCAAGCCCGCGAGTGGTCCCGATCCTTTTTTTTTTTTTTTTTTTTTTTTCCCTTTTTTCTTTTTCCCGGGGTGTGTGCGGGGGTGTGTGGGGTGTGCGGGCAGGGACGTGTCTCCAAGTCCCTCCTCGGAATCCAGGTCACCGCCACCCGAGGAAGCGGGGCTGAAACATTTTCAGAGTCCCCGCTCGGCCACCTGGTGAACCCCGGGAAGGGTCTCGGAAAATTTCTAAGTCCCCACTCGGACACCAGGTCAACCCCGTTGGGGGTCCGGGGGTTGACCCGATGGCCGGGCTGGTCCCCGGCCACCAGGTCAACCCCGTTGGGGTCCGGGGGTTGACCTGATGGCCGGGCTGCTCCCCGGGCACCAGGTCAACCCTTTGGGGGTCCGGAGGTTGACCTGATGGCCGGGCTGCTCCCCGGCCCCCGGGTCGACCCGGTACTCCCTGCGGCCCTCGGAGCACCCTCCCCGGGTAGCCCCCGGCTCCCCGAGGCCGTCGTGGAAATTTTGTTCCGGACTTCCATGGGCCCGATCAGTGCGCCGGGGGGAAGGTCCGCGGCCGCAGCCCGGGACGGTGCGCCCTGGGCCGGCTTGCCGCCAAGCCGCGAGTGGTCCCGATCCTTTTTTTTTTTTTTTTTTTTTTTTTTTTTTCCTTTTTTCTTTTTCCCGGGGTGTGTGCGGGAGTGTGTGGGGGTGTGCGGGCAGGGTCGTGTCTCCAAGTCCCTCCCCGGAATCCAGGTCACCGCCACCCCGAGGAAGCGGGCTGAACCATTTTCAGAGTCCCCGCTCGGCCACCTGGTCAACCCCGGGAAGGGTCTCGGAAAATTTCAAAGTCCGGACTCGGACACCAGGTCAACCCCGTTGGGGGTCCGGGGGTTGACCGGATGGCCGGGCTGCTCCCCGGCCACCAGGTCAACCCCGTTGGGGTCCGGGGGTTGACCTGATGGCCGGGCTGCTCCCCGGCCGCCAGGTCAACCCCTTTGGGGGGTCCGGGGGTTGACCTGATGGCCGGTCTGCTCCCCGCCCCCGGGTCGACCCGGTACTCCCTGCGGCCCTCGGAGCACCCTCCCCGGGTAGCCCCCGGCTCCCCGAGGCCGTCGTGGAAATTTTGTTCCGGGACTTCCATGGGCCCGATCAGTGCGCCGGGGGGAAGGTCCGCGGCCGCAGCCCGGGACGGTGCGCCCTGGGCGGCTTGCCGCCAAGCCGCGAGTGGTCCCGATCCTTTTTTTTTTTTTTTTTTTTTTTTTTTTCCTTTTTCTTTTTCCCCGGGGTGTGTGCGGGGGTGTGTGGGGGTGTGCGGGCAGGGACGTGTCTCCAAGTCCCTCCTCGGAATCCAGGTCACCGCCACCCCGAGGAAGCGGGCTGAACCATTTTCAGAGTCCCCGCTCGGCCACCTGGTGAACCCCGGGAAGGGTCTCGGAAATTTCAAAGTCCGGACTCGGACACCAGGTCAACCCCGTTGGGGGTCCGGGGGTTGACCCGATGGCCGGGGCTGGTCCCCGGCCACCAGGTCAACCCCGTTGGGGTCCGGGGGTTGACCTGATGGCCGGGCTGCTCCCCGGGCACCAGGTCAACCCCTTTGGGGGTCCGGAGGTTGACCTGATGGCCGGGCTGCTCCCCGGCCCCCGGGTCGACCCGGTACTCCCTGCGGCCCTCGGAGCACCCTCCCCGGGTAGCCCCCGGCTCCCCGAGGCCGTCGTGGAAATTTTGTTCCGGGACTTCCATGGGCCCGATCAGTGCGCCGGGGGGAAGGTCCGCGGCCGCAGCCCGGACGGTGCGCCCTGGGCGGCTTGCCGCCAAGCCGCGAGTGGTCCCGATCCTTTTTTTTTTTTTTTTTTTTTTTTTTTCCTTTTTTCTTTTTCCCGGGGTGTGTGCGGGAGTGTGTGGGGGTGTGCGGGCAGGGTCGTGTCTCCAAGTCCCTCCCCGGAATCCAGGTCACCGCCACCCCGAGGAAGCGGGCTGAACCATTTTCAGAGTCCCCGCTCGGCCACCTGGTGAACCCCGGGAAGGGTCTCGGAAAATTTCAAAGTCCGGACTCGGACACCAGGTCAACCCCGTTGGGGGTCCGGGGGTTGACCGGATGGCCGGGCTGCTCCCCGGCCACCAGGTCAACCCCGTTGGGTCCGGGGGTTGACCTGATGGCCGGGCTGCTCCCCGGCCGCCAGGTCAACCCCTTTGGGGGGTCCGGGGGTTGACCTGATGGCCGGTCTGCTCCCCGGCCCCCGGGTCGACCCGGTACTCCCTGCGGCCCTCGGAGCACCCTCCCCGGGTAGCCCCCGGCTCCCCGAGGCCGTCGTGGAAATTTTGTTCCGGACTTCCATGGGGCCGATCAGTGCGCCGGGGGGAAGGTCCGCGGCCGCAGCCGGGACGGTGCGCCCTGGGCGGCTTGCCGCCAAGCGCGAGGTGGTCCCGATCCTTTTTTTTTTTTTTTTTTTTTTTCCCTTTTTTCTTTTTCCCGGGGTGTGTGCGGGGGTGTGTGGGGGTGTGCGGGCAGGGACGTGTCTCCAAGTCCCTCCTCGGAATCCAGGTCACCGCCACCCCGAGGAAGCGGGCTGAACCATTTTCAGAGTCCCCCGCTCGGCCACCTGGTGAACCCCGGGAAGGGTCTCGGAAAATTTCTAAGTCCCCACTCGGACACCAGGTCAACCCCGTTGGGGGTCCGGGGGTTGACCCGATGGCCGGGCTGGTCCCCGGCCACCAGGTCAACCCCGTTGGGGTCCGGGGGTTGACCTGATGGCCGGGCTGCTCCCCGGGCACCAGGTCAACCCCTTTGGGGGTCCGGAGGTTGACCTGATGGCCGGGCTGCTCCCCGGCCCCCGGGTCGACCCGGTACTCCCTGCGGCCCTCGGAGCACCCTCCCCGGGTAGCCCCCGGCTCCCCGAGGCCGTCGTGGAAATTTTGTTCCGGACTTCCATGGGCCCGATCAGTGCGCCGGGGGGAAGGTCCGCGGCCGCAGCCCGGGACGGTGCGCCCTGGGCGGCTTGCCGCCAAGCCGCGAGTGGTCCCGATCCTTTTTTTTTTTTTTTTTTTTTTTTTTTTCCTTTTTTCTTTTTCCCGGGGTGTGTGCGGGAGTGTGTGGGGGTGTGCGGGCAGGGTCGTGTCTCCAAGTCCCTCCCCGGAATCCAGGTCACCGCCACCCCGAGGAAGCGGGCTGAACCATTTTCAGAGTCCCCGCTCGGCCACCTGGTCAACCCCGGGAAGGGTCTCGGAAAATTTCAAAGTCCGGACTCGGACACCAGGTCAACCCCGTTGGGGGTCCGGGGGTTGACCGGATGGCCGGGCTGCTCCCCGGCCACCAGGTCAACCCCGTTGGGGTCCGGGGGTTGACCTGATGGCCGGGCTGCTCCCCGGCCGCCAGGTCAACCCCTTTGGGGGGTCCGGGGGTTGACCTGATGGCCGGTCTGCTCCCCGGCCCCCGGGTCGACCCGGTACTCCTGCGGCCCTCGGAGCACCCTCCCCGGGTAGCCCCCGGCTCCCCGAGGCCGTCGTGGAAATTTTGTTCCGGACTTCCATGGGCCCGATCAGTGCGCCGGGGGGAAGGTCCGCGGCCGCAGCCCGGGACGGTGCGCCCTGGGCGGCTTGCCGCCAAGCCGCGAGTGGTCCCGATCCTTTTTTTTTTTTTTTTTTTTTTTTTCCTTTTTTCCCGGGGTGTGTGCGGGAGTGTGTGGGGGGTGCGGGCAGGGTCGTGTCTCCAAGTCCCTCCCCGGAATCCAGGTCACCGCCACCCCGAGGAAGCGGGCTGAACCATTTTCAGAGTCCCCGCTCGGCCACCTGGTGAACCCCGGGAAGGGTCTCGGAAAATTTCAAAGTCCGGACTCGGACACCAGGTCAACCCCGTTGGGGGTCCGGGGGTTGACCGGATGGCCGGGCTGCTCCCCGGCCACCAGGTCAACCCCGTTGGGGTCCGGGGGGTTGACCTGATGGCCGGGCTGCTCCCCGGCCCGCCAGGTCAACCCCTTTGGGGGGTCCGGGGGTTGACCTGATGGCCGGTCTGCTCCCCGGCCCCCGGTCGACCCGGTACTCCCTGCGGCCCTCGGAGCACCCTCCCCGGGTAGCCCCCGGCTCCCCGAGGCCGTCGTGGAAATTTTGTTCCGGACTTCCATGGGCCCGATCAGTGCGCCGGGGGGAAGGTCCGCGGCCGCAGCCCGGGACGGTGCGCCCTGGGCGGCTTGCCGCCAAGCCGCGAGTGGTCCCGATCCTTTTTTTTTTTTTTTTTTTTTTTTTTCCTTTTTTCTTTTTCCCGGGGTGTGTGCGGGAGTGTGTGGGGGTGTGCGGGCAGGGTCGTGTCTCCAAGTCCCTCCCGGAATCCAGGTCACCGCCACCCCGAGGAAGCGGGCTGAACCATTTTCAGAGTCCCCGCTCGGCCACCTGGTGAACCCCGGGAAGGGTCTCGGAAAATTTCAAAGTCCGGACTCGGACACCAGGTCAACCCCGTTGGGGGTCCGGGGGTTGACCGGATGGCCGGGCTGCTCCCCGGCCACCAGGTCAACCCCGTTGGGGTCCGGGGGTTGACCTGATGGCCGGGCTGCTCCCCGGCCGCCAGGTCAACCCCTTTGGGGGGTCCGGGGGTTGACCTGATGGCCGGTCTGCTCCCCGGCCCCCGGGTCGACCCGGTACTCCCTGCGGCCCTCGGAGCACCCTCCCCGGGTAGCCCCCGGCTCCCCGAGGCCGTCGTGGAATTTTGTTCCGGACTTCCATGGGCCCGATCAGTGCGCCGGGGGGAAGGTCCGCGGCCGCAGCCCGGGACGGTGCGCCCTGGGCGGCTTGCCGCCAAGCCGCGAGTGGTCCCGATCCTTTTTTTTTTTTTTTTTTTTTCCCCTTTTTTCTTTTTCCCGGGGTGTGTGCGGGGGTGTGTGGGGGTGTGCGGGCAGGGACGTGTCTCCAAGTCCCTCCTCGGAATCCAGGTCACCGCCACCCCGAGGAAGCGGGCTGAACCATTTTCAGAGTCCCCGCTCGGCCACCTGGTGAACCCCGGGAAGGGTCTCGGAAAATTTCTAAGTCCCCACTCGGACACCAGGTCAACCCCGTTGGGGGTCCGGGGGTTGACCCGATGGCCGGGCTGGTCCCCGGCCACCAGGTCAACCCCGTTGGGGTCCGGGGGTTGACCTGATGGCCGGGCTGCTCCCCGGGCACCAGGTCCAACCCCTTTGGGGGTCCGGAGGTTTGACCTGATGGCCGGGCTGCTCCCCGGCCCCCGGGTCGACCCGGTACTCCCTGCGGCCCTCGGAGCACCCTCCCCCGGTAGCCCCCGGCTCCCCGAGGCCGTCGTGGAAATTTTGTTCCGGACTTCCATGGGCCCGATCAGTGCGCCGGGGGGAAGGTCCGCGGCCGCAGCCCGGGACGGTGCGCCCTGGGCGGCTTGCCGCCAAGCCGCGAGTGGTCCCGATCCTTTTTTTTTTTTTTTTTTTTTTTTTTTTCCTTTTTTCTTTTTCCCGGGGTGTGTGCGGGGAGTGTGTGGGGTGTGCGGGCAGGGTCGTGTCTCCAAGTCCCTCCCCGGAATCCAGGTCACCGCCACCCCGAGGAAGCGGGCTGAACCATTTTCAGAGTCCCCGCTCGGCCACCTGGTCAACCCCGGGAAGGGTCTCGGAAAATTTCAAAGTCCGGACTCGGACACCAGGTCAACCCCGTTGGGGGTCCGGGGGTGACCGGATGGCCGGCTGCTCCCCGGCCACCAGGTCAACCCCGTTGGGGTCCGGGGGTTGACCTGATGGCCGGGCTGCTCCCCGGCCGCCAGGTCAACCCCTTTGGGGGGTCCGGGGGTTGACCTGATGGCCGGTCTGCTCCCCGGCCCCCGGGTCGACCCGGTACTCCCTGCGGCCCTCGGAGCACCCTCCCCGGGTAGCCCCCGGCTCCCCGAGGCCGTCGTGGAAATTTTGTTCCGGACTTCCATGGGCCCGATCAGTGCGCCGGGGGGAAGGTCCGCGGCCGCAGCCCGGGACGGTGCGCCCTGGGCGGCTTGCCGCCAAGCCGCGAGTGGTCCCGATCCTTTTTTTTTTTTTTTTTTTTTTTTTCCTTTTTTCCCGGGGTGTGTGCGGGAGTGTGTGGGGGTGTGCGGGCAGGGTCGTGTCTCCAAGTCCCTCCCCGGAATCCAGGTCACCGCCACCCCGAGGAAGCGGGCTGAACCATTTCAGAGTCCCCGCTCGGCCACCTGGTGAACCCCGGGAAGGGTCTCGGAAAATTTCAAAGTCCGGACTCGGACACCAGGTCAACCCCGTTGGGGGTCCGGGGGTTGACCCGATGGCCGGGCTGGTCCCCGGCCATCCAGGGTCAACCCCGTTGGGGTCCGGGGGTTGACCTGATGGCCGGGCTGCTCCCCGGGCACCAGGTCAACCCCTTTGGGGGTCCGGAGGTTGACCTGATGGCCGGGCTGCTCCCCGGCCCCCGGGTCGACCCGGTACTCCCTGCGGCCCTCGGAGCACCCTCCCCGGGTAGCCCCCGGCTCCCCGAGGCCGTCGTGGAAATTTTGTTCCGGACTTCCATGGGCCCGATCAGTGCGCCGGGGGGAAGGTCCGCGGCCGCAGCCCGGGACGGTGCGCCCTGGGCGGCTTGCCGCCAAGCCGCGAGTGGTCCCGATCCTTTTTTTTTTTTTTTTTTTTTTTTTTTTTTTTCTTCTTTTTCCCGGGGTGTGTGCGGGAGTGTGTGGGGGTGTGCGGGCAGGGTCGTGTCTCCAAGTCCCTCCCCGGAATCCAGGTCACCGCCACCCCGAGGAAGCGGGCTGAACCATTTTCAGAGTCCCCGCTCGGCCACCTGGTGAACCCCGGGAAGGGTCTCGGAAAATTTCAAAGTCCGGACTCGGACACCAGGTCAACCCCGTTGGGGGTCCGGGGGTTGACCGGATGGCCGGGCTGCTCCCCGGCCACCAGGTCAACCCCGTTGGGGTCCGGGGGTTGACCTGATGGCCGGGCTGCTCCCCGGCCGCCAGGTCAACCCCTTTGGGGGGTCCGGGGGTTGACCTGATGGCCGGTCTGCTCCCCGGCCCCCGGGTCGACCCGGTACTCCCTGCGGCCCTCGGAGCACCCTCCCCGGGTAGCCCCCGGCTCCCCGAGGCCGTCGTGGAAATTTTGTTCCGGACTTCCATGGGCCCGATCAGTGCGCCGGGGGGAAGGTCCGCGGCCGCAGCCCGGGACGGTGCGCCCTGGGCGGCTTGCCGCCAAGCCGCGAGTGGTCCCGATCCTTTTTTTTTTTTTTTTTTTTTTCCCTTTTTTCTTTTTCCCGGGGTGTGTGCGGGGGTGTGTGGGGGTGTGCGGGCAGGGACGTGTCTCCAAGTCCCTCCTCGGAATCCAGGTCACCGCCACCCGAGGAAGCGGGCTGAACCATTTTCAGAGTCCCCGCTCGGCCACCTGGTCAACCCGGGAAGGGTCTCGGAAAATTTCTAAGTCCCCACTCGGACACCAGGTCAACCCCGTTGGGGGTCCGGGGGTTGACCCGATGGCCGGGCTGCTCCCCGGGCACCAGGTCAACCCCGTTGGGGTCCGGGGGTTGACCTGATGGCCGGGCTGCTCCCCGGGCACCAGGTCAACCTTTGGGGGTCCGGAGGTTGACCTGATGGCCGGGCTGCTCCCCGGCCCCCGGGTCGACCCG
Organism: Chelydra serpentina; assembly: GCA_037349315.1. Taxonomy (NCBI): domain Eukaryota; kingdom Metazoa; phylum Chordata; order Testudines; family Chelydridae; genus Chelydra; species Chelydra serpentina. The sequence continues at coordinate 8,559 of JBAIAC010000647.1, forward strand.
GTACTCCCTGCGGCCCTCGGAGCACCCTCCCCGGGTAGCCCCCGGCTCCCCGAGGCCGTCGTGGAAATTTTGTTCCGGACTTCCATGGGCCCGATCAGTGCGCCGGGGGGAAGGTCCGCGGTCGCAGCCCGGGACGGTGAGCCCTGGGCGGCTTGCCGCCAAGCCGCGAGTGGTCCCGATCCTTTTTTTTTTTTTTTTTTTTTTTCCTTTTTTCTTTTTCCCGGGGTGTGTGCGGGGGTGTGTGTGGGTGTGCGGGCAGGGACGTGTCTCCAAGTCCCTCCTCGGAATCCAGGTCACCGCCACCCCGAGGAAGCGGGCTGAACCATTTTCAGAGTCCCCGCTCGGCCACCTGGTCAACCCCGGGAAGGGTCTCGGAAAATTTCAAAGTCCGGACTCGGACACCAGGTCAACCCCGTTGGGGGTCCGGGGGTTGACCGGATGGCCGGGCTGCTCCCCGGCCACCAGGTCAACCCCGTTGGGGTCCGGGGGTTGACCTGATGGCCGGGCTGCTCCCCGGCCGCCAGGTCAACCCCTTTGGGGGGTCCGGGGGTTGACCTGATGGCCGGTCTGCTCCCCGGCCCCCGGGTCGACCCGGTACTCCCTGCGGCCCTCGGAGCACCCTCCCCGGGTAGCCCCCGGCTCCCCGAGGCCGTCGTGGAAATTTTGTTCCGGACTTCCATGGGCCCGATCAGTGCGCCGGGGGGAAGGTCCGCGGCCGCAGCCCGGGACGGTGCGCCCTGGGCGGCTTGCCGCCAAGCCGCGAGTGGTCCCGATCCTTTTTTTTTTTTTTTTTTTTTTTTTTTCCTTTTTTCTTTTTCCCGGGGTGTGTGCGGGGGTGTGTGGGGGTGTGCGGGCAGGGACGTGTCTCCAAGTCCCTCCTCGGAATCCAGGTCACCGCCACCCCGAGGAAGCGGGCTGAACCATTTTCAGAGTCCCCGCTCGGCCACCTGGTGAACCCCGGGAAGGGTCTCGGAAAATTTCAAAGTCCGGACTCGGACACCAGGTCAACCCCGTTGGGGGTCCGGGGGTTGACCCGATGGCCGGGCTGGTCCCCGGCCACCAGGTCAACCCCGTTGGGGTCCGGGGGTTGACCTGATGGCCGGGCTGCTCCCCGGGCACCAGGTCAACCCCTTTGGGGGTCCGGAGGTTGACCTGATGGCCGGGCTGCTCCCCGGCCCCCGGGTCGACCCGGTACTCCCTGCGGCCCTCGGAGCACCCTCCCCGGGTAGCCCCCGGCTCCCCGAGGCCGTCGTGGAAATTTTGTTCCGGACTTCCATGGGCCCGATCAGTGCGCCGGGGGGAAGGTCCGCGGCCGCAGCCCGGGACGGTGCGCCCTGGGCGGCTTGCCGCCAAGCCGCGAGTGGTCCCGATCCTTTTTTTTTTTTTTTTTTTTTTTTTTTTTTTTCTTCTTTTTCCCGGGGTGTGTGCGGGAGTGTGTGGGGGTGTGCGGGCAGGGTCGTGTCTCCAAGTCCCTCCCCGGAATCCAGGTCACCGCCACCCCGAGGAAGCGGGCTGAACCATTTTCAGAGTCCCCGCTCGGCCACCTGGTGAACCCCGGGAAGGGTCTCGGAAAATTTCAAAGTCCGGACTCGGACACCAGGTCAACCCCGTTGGGGGTCCGGGGGTTGACCGGATGGCCGGGCTGCTCCCCGGCCACCAGGTCAACCCCGTTGGGGTCCGGGGGTTGACCTGATGGCCGGGCTGCTCCCCGGCCGCCAGGTCAACCCCTTTGGGGGGTCCGGGGGTTGACCTGATGGCCGGTCTGCTCCCCGGCCCCCGGGTCGACCCGGTACTCCCTGCGGCCCTCGGAGCACCCTCCCCGGGTAGCCCCCGGCTCCCCGAGGCCGTCGTGGAAATTTTGTTCCGGACTTCCATGGGCCCGATCAGTGCGCCGGGGGGAAGGTCCGCGGCCGCAGCCCGGGACGGTGCGCCCTGGGCGGCTTGCCGCCAAGCCGCGAGTGGTCCCGATCCTTTTTTTTTTTTTTTTTTTTTTTCCCTTTTTTCTTTTTCCCGGGGTGTGTGCGGGGGTGTGTGGGGGTGTGCGGGCAGGGACGTGTCTCCAAGTCCCTCCTCGGAATCCAGGTCACCGCCACCCCGAGGAAGCGGGCTGAACCATTTTCAGAGTCCCCGCTCGGCCACCTGGTGAACCCCGGGAAGGGTCTCGGAAAATTTCTAAGTCCCCACTCGGACACCAGGTCAACCCCGTTGGGGGTCCGGGGGTTGACCCGATGGCCGGGCTGGTCCCCGGCCACCAGGTCAACCCCGTTGGGGTCCGGGGGTTGACCTGATGGCCGGGCTGCTCCCCGGGCACCAGGTCAACCCCTTTGGGGGTCCGGAGGTTGACCTGATGGCCGGGCTGCTCCCCGGCCCCCGGGTCGACCCGGTACTCCCTGCGGCCCTCGGAGCACCCTCCCCGGGTAGCCCCCGGCTCCCCGAGGCCGTCGTGGAAATTTTGTTCCGGACTTCCATGGGCCCGATCAGTGCGCCGGGGGGAAGGTCCGCGGCCGCAGCCCGGGACGGTGCGCCCTGGGCGGCTTGCCGCCAAGCCGCGAGTGGTCCCGATCCTTTTTTTTTTTTTTTTTTTTTTTTTTTCCTTTTTTCTTTTTCCCGGGGTGTGTGCGGGAGTGTGTGGGGGTGTGCGGGCAGGGTCGTGTCTCCAAGTCCCTCCCCGGAATCCAGGTCACCGCCACCCCGAGGAAGCGGGCTGAACCATTTTCAGAGTCCCCGCTCGGCCACCTGGTCAACCCCGGGAAGGGTCTCGGAAAATTTCAAAGTCCGGACTCGGACACCAGGTCAACCCCGTTGGGGGTCCGGGGGTTGACCGGATGGCCGGGCTGCTCCCCGGCCACCAGGTCAACCCCGTTGGGGTCCGGGGGTTGACCTGATGGCCGGGCTGCTCCCCGGCCGCCAGGTCAACCCCTTTGGGGGGTCCGGGGGTTGACCTGATGGCCGGTCTGCTCCCCGGCCCCCGGGTCGACCCGGTACTCCCTGCGGCCCTCGGAGCACCCTCCCCGGGTAGCCCCCGGCTCCCCGAGGCCGTCGTGGAAATTTTGTTCCGGACTTCCATGGGCCCGATCAGTGCGCCGGGGGGAAGGTCCGCGGCCGCAGCCCGGGACGGTGCGCCCTGGGCGTCTTGCCGCCAAGCCGCGAGTGGTCCCGATCCTTTTTTTTTTTTTTTTTTTTTTTTTCCTTTTTTCCCGGGGTGTGTGCGGGAGTGTGTGGGGGTGTGCGGGCAGGGTCGTGTCTCCAAGTCCCTCCCCGGAATCCAGGTCACCGCCACCCCGAGGAAGCGGGCTGAACCATTTTCAGAGTCCCCGCTCGGCCACCTGGTGAACCCCGGGAAGGGTCTCGGAAAATTTCAAAGTCCGGACTCGGACACCAGGTCAACCCCGTTGGGGGTCCGGGGGTTGACCCGATGGCCGGGCTGGTCCCCGGCCACCAGGTCAACCCCGTTGGGGTCCGGGGGTTGACCTGATGGCCGGGCTGCTCCCCGGGCACCAGGTCAACCCCTTTGGGGGTCCGGAGGTTGACCTGATGGCCGGGCTGCTCCCCGGCCCCCGGGTCGACCCGGTACTCCCTGCGGCCCTCGGAGCACCCTCCCCGGGTAGCCCCCGGCTCCCCGAGGCCGTCGTGGAAATTTTGTTCCGGACTTCCATGGGCCCGATCAGTGCGCCGGGGGGAAGGTCCGCGGCCGCAGCCCGGGACGGTGCGCCCTGGGCGGCTTGCCGCCAAGCCGCGAGTGGTCCCGATCCTTTTTTTTTTTTTTTTTTTTTTTTTTTTTTTCTTCTTTTTCCCGGGGTGTGTGCGGGAGTGTGTGGGGGTGTGCGGGCAGGGTCGTGTCTCCAAGTCCCTCCCCGGAATCCAGGTCACCGCCACCCCGAGGAAGCGGGCTGAACCATTTTCAGAGACCCCGCTCGGCCACCTGGTGAACCCCGGGAAGGGTCTCGGAAAATTTCAAAGTCCGGACTCGGACACCAGGTCAACCCCGTTGGGGGTCCGGGGGTTGACCGGATGGCCGGGCTGCTCCCCGGCCACCAGGTCAACCCCGTTGGGGTCCGGGGGTTGACCTGATGGCCGGGCTGCTCCCCGGCCGCCAGGTCAACCCCTTTGGGGGGTCCGGGGGTTGACCTGATGGCCGGTCTGCTCCCCGGCCCCCGGGTCGACCCGGTACTCCCTGCGGCCCTCGGAGCACCCTCCCCGGGTAGCCCCCGGCTCCCCGAGGCCGTCGTGGAAATTTTGTTCCGGACTTCCATGGGCCCGATCAGTGCGCCGGGGGGAAGGTCCGCGGCCGCAGCCCGGGACGGTGCGCCCTGGGCGGCTTGCCGCCAAGCCGCGAGTGGTCCCGATCCTTTTTTTTTTTTTTTTTTTTTTTTCCCTTTTTTCTTTTTCCCGGGGTGTGTGCGGGGGTGTGTGGGGGTGTGCGGGCAGGGACGTGTCTCCAAGTCCCTCCTCGGAATCCAGGTCACCGCCACCCCGAGGAAGCGGGCTGAACCATTTTCAGAGTCCCCGCTCGGCCACCTGGTCAACCCCGGGAAGGGTCTCGGAAAATTTCTAAGTCCCCACTCGGACACCAGGTCAACCCCGTTGGGGGTCCGGGGGTTGACCCGATGGCCGGGCTGCTCCCCGGGCACCAGGTCAACCCCGTTGGGGTCCGGGGGTTGACCTGATGGCCGGGCTGCTCCCCGGGCACCAGGTCAACCCCTTTGGGGGTCCGGAGGTTGACCTGATGGCCGGGCTGCTCCCCGGCCCCCGGGTCGACCCGGTACTCCCTGCGGCCCTCGGAGCACCCTCCCCGGGTAGCCCCCGGCTCCCCGAGGCCGTCGTGGAAATTTTGTTCCGGACTTCCATGGGCCCGATCAGTGCGCCGGGGGGAAGGTCCGCGGCCGCAGCCCGGGACGGTGCGCCCTGGGCGGCTTGCCGCCAAGCCGCGAGTGGTCCCGATCCTTTTTTTTTTTTTTTTTTTTTTTTTTTTTTTCTTCTTTTTCCCGGGGTGTGTGCGGGAGTGTGTGGGGGTGTGCGGGCAGGGTCGTGTCTCCAAGTCCCTCCCCGGAATCCAGGTCACCGCCACCCCGAGGAAGCGGGCTGAACCATTTTCAGAGTCCCCGCTCGGCCACCTGGTGAACCCCGGGAAGGGTCTCGGAAAATTTCAAAGTCCGGACTCGGACACCAGGTCAACCCCGTTGGGGGTCCGGGGGTTGACCGGATGGCCGGGCTGCTCCCCGGCCACCAGGTCAACCCCGTTGGGGTCCGGGGGTTGACCTGATGGCCGGGCTGCTCCCCGGCCGCCAGGTCAACCCCTTTGGGGGGTCCGGGGGTTGACCTGATGGCCGGTCTGCTCCCCGGCCCCCGGGTCGACCCGGTACTCCCTGCGGCCCTCGGAGCACCCTCCCCGGGTAGCCCCCGGCTCCCCGAGGCCGTCGTGGAAATTTTGTTCCGGACTTCCATGGGCCCGATCAGTGCGCCGGGGGGAAGGTCCGCGGCCGCAGCCCGGGACGGTGCGCCCTGGGCGGCTTGCCGCCAAGCCGCGAGTGGTCCCGATCCTTTTTTTTTTTTTTTTTTTTTTTCCCTTTTTTCTTTTTCCCGGGGTGTGTGCGGGGGTGTGTGGGGGTGTGCGGGCAGGGACGTGTCTCCAAGTCCCTCCTCGGAATCCAGGTCACCGCCACCCCGAGGAAGCGGGCTGAACCATTTTCAGAGTCCCCGCTCGGCCACCTGGTGAACCCCGGGAAGGGTCTCGGAAAATTTCTAAGTCCCCACTCGGACACCAGGTCAACCCCGTTGGGGGTCCGGGGGTTGACCCGATGGCCGGGCTGGTCCCCGGCCACCAGGTCAACCCCGTTGGGGTCCGGGGGTTGACCTGATGGCCGGTCTGCTCCCCGGCCCCCGGGTCGACCCGGTACTCCCTGCGGCCCTCGGAGCACCCTCCCCGGGTAGCCCCCGGCTCCCCGAGGCCGTCGTGGAAATTTTGTTCCGGACTTCCATGGGCCCGATCAGTGCGCCGGGGGGAAGGTCCGCGGCCGCAGCCCGGGACGGTGCGCCCTGGGCGGCTTGCCGCCAAGCCGCGAGTGGTCCCGATCCTTTTTTTTTTTTTTTTTTTTTTTTTTCCTTTTTTCCCGGGGTGTGTGCGGGAGTGTGTGGGGGTGTGCGGGCAGGGTCGTGTCTCCAAGTCCCTCCCCGGAATCCAGGTCACCGCCACCCCGAGGAAGCGGGCTGAACCATTTTCAGAGTCCCCGCTCGGCCACCTGGTGAACCCCGGGAAGGGTCTCGGAAAATTTCAAAGTCCGGACTCGGACACCAGGTCAACCCCGTTGGGGGTCCGGGGGTTGACCCGATGGCCGGGCTGGTCCCCGGCCACCAGGTCAACCCCGTTGGGGTCCGGGGGTTGACCTGATGGCCGGGCTGCTCCCCGGGCACCAGGTCAACCCCTTTGGGGGTCCGGAGGTTGACCTGATGGCCGGGCTGCTCCCCGGCCCCCGGGTCGACCCGGTACTCCCTGCGGCCCTCGGAGCACCCTCCCCGGGTAGCCCCCGGCTCCCCGAGGCCGTCGTGGAAATTTTGTTCCGGACTTCCATGGGCCCGATCAGTGCGCCGGGGGGAAGGTCCGCGGCCGCAGCCCGGGACGGTGCGCCCTGGGCGGCTTGCCGCCAAGCCGCGAGTGGTCCCGATCCTTTTTTTTTTTTTTTTTTTTTTTTTTTTTTTTCTTCTTTTTCCCGGGGTGTGTGCGGGAGTGTGTGGGGGTGTGCGGGCAGGGTCGTGTCTCCAAGTCCCTCCCCGGAATCCAGGTCACCGCCACCCCGAGGAAGCGGGCTGAACCATTTTCAGAGTCCCCGCTCGGCCACCTGGTGAACCCCGGGAAGGGTCTCGGAAAATTTCAAAGTCCGGACTCGGACACCAGGTCAACCCCGTTGGGGGTCCGGGGGTTGACCGGATGGCCGGGCTGCTCCCCGGCCACCAGGTCAACCCCGTTGGGGTCCGGGGGTTGACCTGATGGCCGGGCTGCTCCCCGGCCGCCAGGTCAACCCCTTTGGGGGGTCCGGGGGTTGACCTGATGGCCGGTCTGCTCCCCGGCCCCCGGGTCGACCCGGTACTCCCTGCGGCCCTCGGAGCACCCTCCCCGGGTAGCCCCCGGCTCCCCGAGGCCGTCGTGGAAATTTTGTTCCGGACTTCCATGGGCCCGATCAGTGCGCCGGGGGGAAGGTCCGCGGCCGCAGCCCGGGACGGTGCGCCCTGGGCGGCTTGCCGCCAAGCCGCGAGTGGTCCCGATCCTTTTTTTTTTTTTTTTTTTTTTTTTTTCCTTTTTTCTTTTTCCCGGGGTGTGTGCGGGGGTGTGTGGGGGTGTGCGGGCAGGGACGTGTCTCCAAGTCCCTCCTCGGAATCCAGGTCACCGCCACCCCGAGGAAGCGGGCTGAACCATTTTCAGAGTCCCCGCTCGGCCACCTGGTGAACCCCGGGAAGGGTCTCGGAAAATTTCAAAGTCCGGACTCGGACACCAGGTCAACCCCGTTGGGGGTCCGGGGGTTGACCCGATGGCCGGGCTGGTCCCCGGCCACCAGGTCAACCCCGTTGGGGTCCGGGGGTTGACCTGATGGCCGGGCTGCTCCCCGGGCACCAGGTCAACCCCTTTGGGGGTCCGGAGGTTGACCTGATGGCCGGGCTGCTCCCCGGCCCCCGGGTCGACCCGGTACTCCCTGCGGCCCTCGGAGCACCCTCCCCGGGTAGCCCCCGGCTCCCCGAGGCCGTCGTGGAAATTTTGTTCCGGACTTCCATGGGCCCGATCAGTGCGCCGGGGGGAAGGTCCGCGGCCGCAGCCCGGGACGGTGCGCCCTGGGCGGCTTGCCGCCAAGCCGCGAGTGGTCCCGATCCTTTTTTTTTTTTTTTTTTTTTTTTTTTTCCTTTTTTCTTTTTCCCGGGTGTGTGCGGGAGTGTGTGGGGGTGTGCGGGCAGGGTCGTGTCTCCAAGTCCCTCCCGGAATCCAGGTCACCGCCACCCCGAGGAAGCGGGCTGAACCATTTTCAGAGTCCCCGCTCGGCCACCTGGTGAACCCCGGGAAGGGTCTCGGAAAATTTCAAAGTCCGGACTCGGACACCAGGTCAACCCCGTTGGGGGTCCGGGGGTTGACCGGATGGCCGGGCTGCTCCCCGGCCACCAGGTCAACCCCGTTGGGGTCCGGGGGTTGACCTGATGGCCGGGCTGCTCCCCGGCCGCCAGGTCAACCCCTTTGGGGGGTCCGGGGGTTGACCTGATGGCCGGTCTGCTCCCCGGCCCCCGGGTCGACCCGGTACTCCCTGCGGCCCTCGGAGCACCCTCCCCGGGTAGCCCCCGGCTCCCCGAGGCCGTCGTGGAAATTTTGTTCCGGACTTCCATGGGCCCGATCAGTGCGCCGGGGGGAAGGTCCGCGGCCGCAGCCCGGGACGGTGCGCCCTGGGCGGCTTGCCGCCAAGCCGCGAGTGGTCCCGATCCTTTTTTTTTTTTTTTTTTTTTTCCCTTTTTTCTTTTTCCCGGGGTGTGTGCGGGGGTGTGTGGGGGTGTGCGGGCAGGGACGTGTCTCCAAGTCCCTCCTCGGAATCCAGGTCACCGCCACCCCGAGGAAGCGGGCTGAACCATTTTCAGAGTCCCCGCTCGGCACCTGGTGAACCCCGGGAAGGGTCTCGGAAAATTTCTAAGTCCCCACTCGGACACCAGGTCAACCCCGTTGGGGGTCCGGGGGTTGACCCGATGGCCGGGCTGGTCCCCGGCCACCAGGTCAACCCCGTTGGGGTCCGGGGGTTGACCTGATGGCCGGGCTGCTCCCCGGGCACCAGGTCAACCCCTTTGGGGGTCCGGAGGTTGACCTGATGGCCGGGCTGCTCCCCGGCCCCCGGGTCGACCCGGTACTCCCTGCGGCCCTCGGAGCACCCTCCCCGGGTAGCCCCCGGCTCCCCGAGGCCGTCGTGGAAATTTTGTTCCGGACTTCCATGGGCCCGATCAGTGCGCCGGGGGGAAGGTCCGCGGCCGCAGCCCGGGACGGTGCGCCCTGGGCGGCTTGCCGCCAAGCCGCGAGTGGTCCCGATCCTTTTTTTTTTTTTTTTTTTTTTTTTTCCTTTTTTCTTTTTCCCGGGGTGTGTGCGGGAGTGTGTGGGGGTGTGCGGGCAGGGTCGTGTCTCCAAGTCCCTCCCCGGAATCCAGGTCACCGCCACCCCGAGGAAGCGGGCTGAACCATTTTCAGAGTCCCCGCTCGGCCACCTGGTCAACCCCGGGAAGGGTCTCGGAAAATTTCAAAGTCCGGACTCGGACACCAGGTCAACCCCGTTGGGGGTCCGGGGGTTGACCGGATGGCCGGGCTGCTCCCCGGCCACCAGGTCAACCCCGTTGGGGTCCGGGGGTTGACCTGATGGCCGGGCTGCTCCCCGGCCGCCAGGTCAACCCCTTTGGGGGGTCCGGGGGTTGACCTGATGGCCGGTCTGCTCCCCGGCCCCCGGGTCGACCCGGTACTCCCTGCGGCCCTCGGAGCACCCTCCCCGGGTAGCCCCCGGCTCCCCGAGGCCGTCGTGGAAATTTTGTTCCGGACTTCCATGGGCCCGATCAGTGCGCCGGGGGGAAGGTCCGCGGCCGCAGCCCGGGACGGTGCGCCTGGGCGGCTTGCCGCCAAGCCGCGAGTGGTCCCGATCCTTTTTTTTTTTTTTTTTTTTTTTTTTCCTTTTTTCCCGGGGTGTGTGCGGGAGTGTGTGGGGGTGTGCGGGCAGGGTCGTGTCTCCAAGTCCCTCCCCGGAATCCAGGTCACCGCCACCCCGAGGAAGCGGGCTGAACCATTTTCAGAGTCCCCGCTCGGCCACCTGGTGAACCCCGGGAAGGGTCTCGGAAAATTTCAAAGTCCGGACTCGGACACCAGGTCAACCCCGTTGGGGGTCCGGGGGTTGACCCGATGGCCGGGCTGGTCCCCGGCCACCAGGTCAACCCCGTTGGGGTCCGGGGGTTGACCTGATGGCCGGGCTGCTCCCCGGGCACCAGGTCAACCCCTTTGGGGGTCCGGAGGTTGACCTGATGGCCGGGCTGCTCCCCGGCCCCCGGGTCGACCCGGTACTCCCTGCGGCCCTCGGAGCACCCTCCCCGGGTAGCCCCCGGCTCCCCGAGGCCGTCGTGGGAAATTTTGTTCCGGACTTCCATGGGCCCGATCAGTGCGCCGGGGGGAAGGTCCGCGGCCGCAGCCCGGGACGGTGCGCCCTGGGCGGCTTGCCGCCAAGCCGCGAGTGGTCCCGATCCTTTTTTTTTTTTTTTTTTTTTTTTTTTTTTTCTTCTTTTTCCCGGGGTGTGTGCGGGAGTGTGTGGGGGTGTGCGGGCAGGGTCGTGTCTCCAAGTCCCTCCCCGGAATCCAGGTCACCGCCACCCCGAGGAAGCGGCTGAACCATTTTCAGAGTCCCCGCTCGGCCACCTGGTGAACCCGGGAAGGGTCTCGGAAAATTTCAAAGTCCGGACTCGGACACCAGGTCAACCCCGTTGGGGGTCCGGGGGTTGACCGGATGGCCGGGCTGCTCCCCGGCCACCAGGTCAACCCCGTTGGGGTCCGGGGGTTGACCTGATGGCCGGGCTGCTCCCCGGCCGCCAGGTCAACCCCTTTGGGGGGTCCGGGGGTTGACCTGATGGCCGGTCTGCTCCCCGGCCCCCGGGTCGACCCGGTACTCCCTGCGGCCCTCGGAGCACCCTCCCCGGGTAGCCCCCGGCTCCCCGAGGCCGTCGTGGAAATTTTGTTCCGGACTTCCATGGGCCCGATCAGTGCGCCGGGGGGAAGGTCCGCGGCCGCAGCCCGGGACGGTGCGCCCTGGGCGGCTTGCCGCCAAGCCGCGAGTGGTCCCGATCCTTTTTTTTTTTTTTTTTTTTTTTTTTTCCTTTTTTCTTTTTCCCGGGGTGTGTGCGGGGGTGTGTGGGGGTGTGCGGGCAGGGACGTGTCTCCAAGTCCCTCCTCGGAATCCAGGTCACCGCCACCCCGAGGAAGCGGGGCTGAACCATTTTCAGAGTCCCCGCTCGGCCACCTGGTGAACCCCGGGAAGGGTCTCGGAAAATTTCAAAGTCCGGACTCGGACACCAGGTCAACCCCGTTGGGGGTCCGGGGGTTGACCCGATGGCCGGGCTGGTCCCCGGCCACCAGGTCAACCCCGTTGGGGTCCGGGGGTTGACCTGATGGCCGGGCTGCTCCCCGGGCACCAGGTCAACCCTTTGGGGGTCCGGAGGTTGACCTGATGGCCGGGCTGCTCCCCGGCCCCCGGGTCGACCCGGTACTCCCTGCGGCCCTCGGAGCACCCTCCCCGGGTAGCCCCCGGCTCCCCGAGGCCGTCGTGGAAATTTTGTTCCGGACTTCCATGGGCCCGATCAGTGCGCCGGGGGGAAGGTCCGCGGCCGCAGCCCGGGACGGTGCGCCCTGGGCGGCTTGCCGCCAAGCCGCGAGTGGTCCCGATCCTTTTTTTTTTTTTTTTTTTTTTTTTTTCTTTTTTTCTTTTTTCCCGGGGTGTGTGCGGGAGTGTGTGGGGGTGTGCGGGCAGGTCGTGTCTCCAAGTCCCTCCCCGGAATCCAGGTCACCGCCACCCCGAGGAAGCGGGCTGAACCATTTTCAGAGTCCCCGCTCGGCCACCTGGTGAACCCCGGGAAGGGTCTCGGAAAATTTCAAAGTCCGGACTCGGACACCAGGTCAACCCCGTTGGGGGTCCGGGGGTTGACCGGATGGCCGGGCTGCTCCCCGGCCACCAGGTCAACCCCGTTGGGGTCCGGGGGTTGACCTGATGGCCGGGCTGCTCCCGGCCGCCAGGTCACCCCTTTGGGGGGTCCGGGGGTTGACCTGATGGCCGGTCTGCTCCCCGGCCCCCGGGTCGACCCGGTACTCCCTGCGGCCCTCGGGAGCACCCTCCCCGGGTAGCCCCCGGCTCCCCGAGGCCGTCGTGGAAATTTTGTTCCGGACTTCCATGGGCCCGATCAGTGCGCCGGGGGGAAGGTCCGCGGCCGCAGCCCGGGACGGTGCGCCTGGGCGGCTTGCCGCCAAGCCGCGAGTGGTCCCGATCCTTTTTTTTTTTTTTTTTTTTCCCTTTTTTCTTTTTCCCGGGGTGTGTGCGGGGGTGTGTGGGGGTGTGCGGGCAGGGACGTGTCTCCAAGTCCCTCCTCGGAATCCAGGTCACCGCCACCCCGAGGAAGCGGGCTGAACCATTTCAGAGTCCCCGCTCGGCCACCTGGTGAACCCCGGGAAGGGTCTCGGAAAATTTCTAAGTCCCCACTCGGACACCAGGTCAACCCCGTTGGGGGTCCGGGGGTTGACCCGATGGCCGGGCTGGTCCCCGGCCACCAGGTCAACCCCGTTGGGGTCCGGGGGTTGACCTGATGGCCGGGCTGCTCCCCGGGCACCAGGTCAACCCCTTTGGGGGTCCGGAGGTTGACCTGATGGCCGGGCTGCTCCCCGGCCCCCGGGTCCGACCCGGTACTCCCTGCGGCCCTCGGAGCACCCTCCCCGGGTAGCCCCCGGCTCCCCGAGGCCGTCGTGAAATTTTGTTCCGGACTTCCATGGGCCGATCAGTGCGCCGGGGGGAAGGTCCGCGGCCGCAGCCCGGGACGGTGCGCCCTGGGGCGGCTTGCCGCCAAGCCGCGAGTGGTCCCGATCCTTTTTTTTTTTTTTTTTTTTTTTTTTTTTTCCTTTTTTCTTTTCCCGGGGTGTGTGCGGGAGTGTGTGGGGGTGTGCGGGCAGGGTCGTGTCTCAAGTCCCTCCCCGGAATCCAGGTCACCGCCACCCCGAGGAAGCGGGCTGACCATTTTCAGAGTCCCCGCTCGGCCACCTGGTCACCCCGGGAAGGGTCTCGGAAAATTTCAAAGTCCGGACTCGGACACCAGGTCAACCCCGTTGGGGGTCCGGGGGTTGACCGGATGGCCGGCTGCTCCCCGGCCACCAGGTCAACCCCCGTTGGGGTCCGGGGGTTGACCTGATGGCCGGGCTGCTCCCCGGCCGCCAGGTCAACCCCTTTGGGGGGTCCGGGGGTTGACCTGATGGCCGGTCTGCTCCCCGGCCCCCGGGTCGACCCGGTACTCCCTGCGGCCCTCGGAGCACCCTCCCCGGGTAGCCCCCGGCTCCCCGAGGCCGTCGTGGAAATTTTTGTTCCGGACTTCCATGGGCCCGATCAGTGCGCCGGGGGAAGGTCCGCGGCCGCAGCCCGGGACGGTGCGCCCTGGGCGGCTTGCCGCCAAGCCGCGAGTGGTCCCGATCCTTTTTTTTTTTTTTTTTTTTTTTTTTCCTTTTTTCCCGGGGTGTGTGCGGGAGTGTGTGGGGGTGTGCGGGCAGGGTCGTGTCTCCAAGTCCCTCCCCGGGAATCCAGGTCACCGCCACCCCGAGGAAGCGGGCTGAACCATTTTCAGAGTCCCCGCTCGGCCACCTGGTGAACCCCGGGAAGGTCTCGGAAAATTTCAAAGTCCGGACTCGGACACCAGGTCAACCCCGTTGGGGGTCCGGGGGTTGACCCGATGGCCGGGCTGGTCCCCGGCCACCAGGTCAACCCCGTTGGGGTCCGGGGGTTGACCTGATGGCCGGGCTGCTCCCCGGGCACCAGGTCAACCCCTTTGGGGGTCCGGAGGTTGACCTGATGGCCGGCTGCTCCCCGGCCCCCGGGTCGACCCGGTACTCCCTGCGGCCCTCGGAGCACCCTCCCCGGGTAGCCCCCGGCTCCCCGAGGCCGTCGTGGAAATTTTGTTCCGGACTTCCATGGGCCCGATCAGTGCGCCGGGGGGAAGGTCCGCGGCCGCAGCCCGGGACGGTGCGCCCTGGGCGGCTTGCCGCCAAGCCGCGAGTGGTCCCGATCCTTTTTTTTTTTTTTTTTTTTTTTTTTTTTTTCTTCTTTTTCCCGGGGTGTGTGCGGGAGTGTGTGGGGGTGTGCGGGCAGGGTCGTGTCTCCAAGTCCCTCCCCGGAATCCAGGTCACCGCCACCCCGAGGAAGCGGGCTGAACCATTTTCAGAGTCCCCGCTCGGCCACCTGGTGAACCCCGGGAAGGGTCTCGGAAAATTTCAAAGTCCGGACTCGGACACCAGGTCAACCCCGTTGGGGGTCCGGGGGTTGACCGGATGGCCGGGCTGCTCCCCGGCCACCAGGTCAACCCCGTTGGGGTCCGGGGGTTGACCTGATGGCCGGGCTGCTCCCCCGGCCGCCAGGTCAACCCCTTTGGGGGGTCCGGGGGTTGACCTGATGGCCGGTCTGCTCCCCGGCCCCGGGTCGACCCGGTACTCCCTGCGGCCCTCGGAGCACCCTCCCCGGGTAGCCCCCGGCTCCCCGAGGCCGTCGTGGAAATTTTGTTCCGGACTTCCATGGGCCCGATCAGTGCGCCGGGGGGAAGGTCCGCGGCCGCAGCCCGGGACGGTGCGCCCTGGGCGGCTTGCCGCCAAGCCGCGAGTGGTCCCGATCCTTTTTTTTTTTTTTTTTTTTTTTCCCTTTTTTCTTTTTCCCGGGGTGTGTGCGGGGGTGTGTGGGGGTGTGCGGGCAGGGACGTGTCTCCAAGTCCCTCCTCGGAATCCAGGTCACCGCCACCCCGAGGAAGCGGGCTGAACCATTTTCAGAGTCCCCGCTCGGCCACCTGGTCAACCCCGGGAAGGGTCTCGGAAAATTTTCTAAGTCCCCACTCGGACACCAGGTCAACCCCGTTGGGGGTCCGGGGGTTGACCCGATGGCCGGGCTGCTCCCCGGGCACCAGGTCAACCCCGTTGGGGTCCGGGGGTTGACCTGATGGCCGGGCTGCTCCCCGGGCACCAGGTCAACCCCTTTGGGGGTCCGGAGGTTGACCTGATGGCCGGGCTGCTCCCGGCCCCCGGGTCGACCCGGTACTCCCTGCGGCCCTCGGAGCACCCTCCCCGGGTAGCCCCCGGCTCCCCGAGGCCGTCGTGGAAATTTTGTTCCGGACTTCATGGGCCCGATCAGTGCGCCGGGGGGAAGGTCCCGCGGTCGCAGCCCGGGACGGTGAGCCCTGGGCGGCTTGCCGCCAAGCCGCGAGTGGTCCCGATCCTTTTTTTTTTTTTTTTTTTTTTTTTTCCTTTTTTCTTTTTCCCGGGGTGTGTGCGGGGTGTGTGTGGGTGTGCGGGCAGGGACGTGTCTCCAAGTCCCTCCTCGGAATCCAGGTCACCGCCACCCCGAGGAAGCGGGCTGAACCATTTTCAGAGTCCCCGCTCGGCCACCTGGTCAACCCCGGGAAGGGTCTCGGAAAATTTCAAAGTCCGGACTCGGACACCAGGTCAACCCCGTTGGGGGTCCGGGGGTTGACCGGATGGCCGGGCTGCTCCCCGGCCACCAGGTCAACCCCGTTGGGGTCCGGGGGTTGACCTGATGGCCGGGCTGCTCCCCGGCCGCCAGGTCAACCCCTTGGGGGGTCCGGGGGTTGACCTGATGGCCGGTCTGCTCCCCGGCCCCCGGGTCGACCCGTACTCCCTGCGGCCCTCGGAGCACCCTCCCCGGGTAGCCCCGGCTCCCGAGGCCGTCGTGGAAATTTTGTTCCGGACTTCCATGGGCCCGATCAGTGCGCCGGGGGGAAGGTCCGCGGCCGCAGCCCGGGACGGTGCGCCCTGGGCGCTTGCCGCCAAGCCGCGAGTGGTCCCGATCCTTTTTTTTTTTTTTTTTTTTTTTTTCCTTTTTTCTTTTTCCCGGGGTGTGTGCGGGGGTGTGTGGGGGTGTGCGGGCAGGGACGTGTCTCCAAGTCCCTCCTCGGAATCCAGGTCACCGCCACCCCGAGGAAGCGGGCTGAACCATTTTCAGAGTCCCCGCTCGGCCACCTGGTGAACCCCGGGAAGGGTCTCGGAAAATTTCAAAGTCCGGACTCGGACACCAGGTCAACCCCGTTGGGGGTCCGGGGTTGACCCGATGGCCGGGCTGGTCCCCGGCCACCAGGTCAACCCCGTTGGGGTCCGGGGGTTGACCTGATGGCCGGGCTGCTCCCCGGGCACCAGGTCAACCCCTTTGGGGGTCCGGAGGTTGACCTGATGGCCGGGCTGCTCCCCGGCCCCCGGGTCGACCCGGTACTCCCTGCGGCCCTCGGAGCACCCTCCCCGGGTAGCCCCCGGCTCCCCGAGGCCGTCGTGGAAATTTTGTTCCGGACTTCCATGGGCCCGATCAGTGCGCCGGGGGGAAGGTCCGCGGCCGCAGCCCGGGACGGTGCGCCCTGGGCGGCTTGCCGCCAAGCCGCGAGTGGTCCCGATCCTTTTTTTTTTTTTTTTTTTTTTTTTTTTTTTCTTCTTTTTCCCGGGGTGGTGTGCGGGAGTGTGTGGGGGTGTGCGGGCAGGGTCGTGTCTCCAAGTCCCTCCCCGGAATCCAGGTCACCGCCACCCCGAGGAAGCGGGCTGAACCATTTTCAGAGTCCCCGCTCGGCCACCTGGTGAACCCCGGGAAGGGTCTCGGAAAATTTCAAAGTCCGGACTCGGACACCAGGTCAACCCCGTTGGGGTCCGGGGGTTGACCGGATGGCCGGGCTGCTCCCCGGCCACCAGGTCAACCCCGTTGGGGTCCGGGGGTTGACCTGATGGCCGGGCTGCTCCCCGGCCGCCAGGTCAACCCCTTTGGGGGGTCCGGGGGTTGACCTGATGGCCGGTCTGCTCCCGGCCCCCGGGTCGACCCGGTACTCCTGCGGCCCTCGGAGCACCCTCCCCGGGTAGCCCCCGGCTCCCGAGGCCGTCGTGGAAATTTTGTTCCGGACTTCCATGGGCCCGATCAGTGCGCCGGGGGGAAGGTCCGCGGCCGCAGCCCGGGACGGTGCGCCCTGGGCGGCTTGCCGCCAAGCCGCGAGTGGTCCCGATCCTTTTTTTTTTTTTTTTTTTTTTTCCCTTTTTTCTTTTTCCCGGGGTGTGTGCGGGGGTGTGTGGGGGTGTGCGGGGCAGGGACGTGTCTCCAAGTCCCTCCTCGGAATCCAGGTCACCGCCACC
>JBAIAC010000648.1:0-77356 GCA_037349315.1 Chelydra serpentina
GTGTACACATCGGTTCGTGTACACATCGGTTCGTGAAAAAAATGTTCACTGCTACAATTAAATTTCTCCTGGAATCCTCCTCAAACAGTAATTATGCTGCACTGGTTGGCCTTTAGTACAGATCCGTTCGTGAGAATACCTCGCAATGCACAATTCAGCCCTGGTCACTGATATTTCCAAATCTCTCCTGGAATCCTCCTCCAAAAGTTTTTAAAAGTACTGCTATGATTTTGGTACGGATCCGTTCCTAAGACTACCTCACAATGAACACATAAATCCTGTTCACTGCTACTGCCAGA
Organism: Chelydra serpentina; assembly: GCA_037349315.1. Lineage (NCBI taxonomy): Eukaryota > Metazoa > Chordata > Testudines > Chelydridae > Chelydra > Chelydra serpentina. The sequence goes on from JBAIAC010000648.1 coordinate 300, forward strand.
TCTCTCCTGTAATCCACCTCCAAAAGCTATTAGAATGTAATGCTGCGATTTTGGTACAGATCCGTTCGTGAGAATACCTCACAATGTTGAATTCAATCCTGTTCACAGCAAATTCCCAAATTAACCTGGAATACTCTTAAAAACTCGTTAGCTGTGATGCTGCGGTTCATGTGCACATTGATTAGTGAAAATTCCTCACAAAGAGCATTTCAATTTTTTCACTGCCACAGCTAAATTTCTCCTGGAATCCTCCATCAAAAGCAATTATGCTCTACTGGTTTGCTTTTCGTACAAATCCGTTCGTAAGAATACCTCGCAATGCACAATTCAATCCTGTTCACTGCTACTGCCAAATCGCTCCTGTAATCCACCTCCAAAAGCTATTTTAATGAATTGCTATAATTTTGGTACAGATCCTTTCGTGAGAATACCTCACAATGACCAATTTAATCCTTTACACGGCAAGTTCAAAAATTTTCCTGGACTCCTCTTAAAATATGCCAGTTAGATATGCAGCTGGGCTTCTTCTTCGTGAATATTCCTCACAAAGAGCATTTCAAGTTTTTCAATGCTTCAACTACATTTCTCCTGGAATCCTCCTCCAAAAGTATTTAAAAGTCCTGCTACGATTTTGGTACAGATCCGTTCGTAAGAATACCACGTAATGAACAATTCAATCCTGTTCACTGCTACTTCCAAATCTCGCCTGTAAGCCACCTCGAGAAGCTATTTTAATGTACTGCTGCATTTTCGCTACAGATCCTTTGTTAAGAATACCTCTTCACAAAGAGCATTTCTATTTTTTAATTGCTACAACTAAATATCTCCAGGAATCTTCCTAGAAATCAATTAGGCTGCACTGCTTGGCAGTTCCTACTGTACCGCTTGTGAGAATACCTCGTTTTGAATAACTGAACCCTGTTCACAGCTACTGCCAAATCTCGCCTGGAATCCTTCTCCAATAGATATATAAGTGTACTGCTGCGGTGTTCGTAGAGATCCGTTCGTGAGAATACCTCACTTCGATCAATTCAATCCTGTTTACTGCAAGTTCCAAATTTCTCCTGGAAGCCTCATTGAAACGCCCGTTAGACCTTCTACAGCGCTTTTTGTATCTATTACTTGATGAAAATTCCAAAGAAAGCATTTCAATTCAATCCTGTTAACAGCACGTTCCAAATTTATCCCGCCATCCTCTTTAAAAAGCCAATTAGATGTTCTGCTGCGCTTTTTGTACAGATCGGTTCGTGAAAATTCCTCACAAAGAGCTTTTAAATTTTTTCACAGCTACAACTAAATTTCTCCTGGAATCCTCCACCGAAAGTACTTATTCAGCACTGGTGGGCATTTCGTACAGATCCGTTCGTGGGAATATCTCGCAATGAACAATTCAAACCTGTTCACTGCTATTGCCCAATATCTCCTGTAATACCCCTAAAAGATCTATTTAAATGTAATGCTGCGATTGTGGTCCAGATCCGTTCGTGAGAATACCTCACAATGACCACTTCAATCCTGTTAACAGCAAGTTCCAAATTTATCCTGCAATCCTCTTTAAAAGGCCAGTTACATGTTCTGCTGCGCTTTTTGACCAGATCGGTTCATGAAAATTTCTCACAAAGAGCATTTGAATTTTTTAACTGCTACAACTAAATTTTTCCAGGAATGTTCCTAGAAATCAATTAGGCTGCACTCCTTGGCTTTTCCTACTGTTCCTTTTGTGAGAATACCTCTTTTGCAAATCTCTCCTGTCATACACCTACAAAAGCTATCAAAATGTAATGCTGCCCTTTTGGTCCAGAACCGTTCGTGAGAATACCTTGCAATGAACAATTCAATCCTGTTAATAGCAAGTTCCAAATTTATCCAGGACTCCTCTTAAAAAGGCCAGTTAGATGTTCTGCTGCGCATTTTGTACAGATCGGTTCGTGAAAATTCCTCGCAAAAAGCATTTCAATTTTTTCACTGCTACAACTAAATTTCTCCTGGAATCCTCCAGCCAAAATAATTAAGCGGCAGTGGTTGGATTTTCGTCCACATCCGTTTGTTAGAATACCTCGCAATCAACAATTCAACCCTGTTCACTGCTACAGCCTAATCCCTCCTGTTATACACCTACAAAAGCTATTTAAATGTAAAGCTGCGATTTTGGTACAGATCCGTTCGTGAGAATACCTCACTACGAGCAATTCAATCCTGGTCACTGCAAGTTACAAATTTCTCCTGGAAGCCTCTTTGAAACGTCCGTTAGATGTTTTACTGCGCTTTTTGTACCTATTAGATTTTGAAAATGCCTCAAAAAGCATTTCAATTCTGATCACTGCTACAGACGAATTTCACCTGGAATCCTCCTCCAAAAGCCGTTATGATGCACTGTTTGGCTTTAGGTACAGTTCGGTTCCTGAGAAAACCTCGCTATGAATAATGTTCACTGCTACTGCCAAATCTCTCCTGTAATCCACCTCCAAAAGGTTTTTAAACGAACTGCTTTGAATTTGGTACAGCCCATTAGTGAGAAAAGCTATTTAGCTGTACTGCTGAGCTTCTGGTACAGATCCCTAGCCCCAACCCCCACCCTCACCCTATCCCTAAATACACCGCCACCCTCACCCTCAGCCCCCACCCCACTGTCCCCCTCCATCTCACCCACACCATGACTGTAACCCTCACCCTAAACCTCACCCTAACCCCGACCCCAACCCTCACTGTAACCCCCCACCCCAACAGTCAACCTCACCCTCACGCTCACCCCCACCCCAGTTCAAACCTCACGCTCAACCGTAAACTCACACCCACCCTCACGCTCACACCCCACCCCCACCCCCTCCCATAAACTCACCCCCACTCAAACCGCCCATCCCCACCCTCAGCCGAACCCTCACCCACAACCGCACACTCACTGCAACCCACACCCCGACCCTCACCCTCACTGTCACCCTCACTCTCACCCCCGCCCTCACGGACCACCCTCACGCTCCCCCCACGCCCACCCTCACCCTCACTATCCCAGGGTGAGGGTGGGGGTGAGGTTGTGCATTACGGTGAGGGTGGGGATGGGGGTGAATGTTAGCGTGAGACTAGGGGGTTGAGGGAGGGGGTGATGTTGGGGGAGAGGATGAGGGTGGGGTTAGGATTGAGGGTGGTGGTGGGGTTCCGGTGCGGGAGAGGCTGAGGGTGATGGTTACAGTTAGGGTTAGGGTTAGGGTCAGAGTGAGGGTGAGGGTGGGTGTGGTGGTTAGGGTGAGGGTGAGGTTGGGGGTGGACGTGTGGGTCAGGGTTAGGGTGACTGTGGGGGAGATGGTGGGGGTGGGGGTGCGTGGAGGGTGAGACTGGTGGTGGGGTAGAGGGTGAAGGTTAGGGTGAGGGTGGGGATGGCTGTGAGGGGTGAGGGTAGGGTTGCGGGTTGGTGTGGGGGTGAGGGTGAGGGTGATGGTGACGGTGGGTTTGGGAGTTAGGGTTAGCCTGAGGGTGAGGGTGGAATAGGGTTGGGGTGGGGGTTGGGGTGAGAGAGAGGGTGAGGGTGGGGGTGAGGGTTGGCGTGAGGATGAGGGTTGGGGTGTGAGTGAGGGTTGAGGAAGATTGTGGGGGTTGGGGTAGGGGTGAAGGTGATGGTGATGGTGAGGGTGGGGTTTGGGTTGACATTGAGGGTGAGGGTGGGGGTGGGGTTTGGGGTGAGGGTGAGGGCGAGAGTGAGGGTTAGGATTAGGGTTCGGGTGAGGGTGGGCGTGAGGATGAGGGTGAGGGTGGGTGAGGGGTGGGTTTGGTTTAGGGTGAGGATTACGGGAGGGTGCGGGGTTTCGGGTGAGCGTGGTGGTGGGGGTGAGGGTGAGGATGAGGGTGATCGTCAGGGTGGGGGTGGGGTGGGGGTGGGAGTAGGTGGGGGTGAGGTTGAGCGTTACGATGAGGGTGAAGGTGGGGTTGGGGGTCGGGTTGGGAGTGGGTATGAGGGTGAGGGTGAGCGTGACGGTGGGGGTGGCAGTGGGGGTGAGGGTGAGAGTGGGGTTGCTAGTGAGGGTGGGGGTGAGGGTGAGGATGAGTGTGGGGGTAAGTGTGAGGGTGACGGTGAACATCGGGCTGGGTGTGAGGGTGAGGGTGAGGGCGAGGGTGGGGGTGAAGATGAGGGTGAGGGTGAGGAGGAGGCTGAGAGTGGTGGTCGGGGTGAGGGTGAGCGTCAGTCTGGGGGTGAGGGTCGGGGTGGGGGTGAGCGGGGAGGGTTCAGGCGAGGGTGAGGGTCAGGGTGGGGGTGGTGGTGGGAGTGGGGGTGAGCGTGAGAGTGTGGGTGGGGGTGAGGATGAGTTTGATCGTCAGGTTGGGGGTGAGGTTGAGCGTTACGATGAGGGTGCGGGTGCGGGTGAGTGTGAGGGTGAGGGTGGGATTAGGGGTCGGGTTGGGGGTGGGGATGAGGGTGAGGGTGAGCGTGAGGTTGGGGGTGGCAGTGGGGGTGAGGGTGAGAGTGGGGTTGCTAGTGAGGGTGGGGGTGAGGTTGAGGATGAGTGTGGGGGTAAGGGTGAGGGTGACGGTGAACATCGGGCTGGGTGTGAGAGTGAGGGTGAGGGCGAGGGTGGGGAAGGGGTGAGATGAGGGTGAGGGTGAGGAGGAGGCTGAGAGTGGTGGTCGGGGTGAGGGTGAGGGTGAGGGTGGGGGTGAGGATGAGAGTGGGGTTGCGGGTGAGGGGTGGGTGAGGGTGGGGGTGAGGGTGAGGATGAGTGTGGGGGTAAGTGTGAGGGTGACTATGTACATCGGGCTGGGTGTGAGGGTGAGGGTGAGGGCTAGGGTGGGGGTGGGGGTGAAGATGAGGGTGAGGGTGAGGAGGAGGCTGAGAGTGGTGGTCGGGGTGAGGGTGAGGGTGAGGGTGGGGGTGGGGGTGGGGGTGAGCGGGGAGGGTTCAGGCGAGGGTGAGGGTCAGGGTGGGGGTGGGGGTAGTGTTGGGGTAGGGTGAGTGTGAGGGTGGTGGTGGGAGTGGGGGTGAGCGTGTGGGTGTGGGTGGGGGTTAGGGTGGGGGTGAGGGTGTGGGTGAGGCTGAGGGTGGGGGTGGGTGGGAGAGGGCGTGTGGGTGAGTTTGAGTGTGGGGGAGTGGGGGTGGAGGTGAGGGTGAGGGTGGGGTTGGGGGGTGGAGGTGAGGGCGATGGTGACGGTGGGCTTGGGGTTTAGGGTGAAGGTGAGGGTGAGGGTGATCATGAGGGTGGGGGTGGGGGGCGGTTGGGGTGAGGGTGAGGGTGATGGTGAGGTTGGGGGTGGGGGTGGGGGTGAGGGTGATGGTGTGGGTGGGGTTTGGGGTGACGGTTAGGGTGAGGGTGGGGGTGGGGTTTGGGGTGAGGGTGAGGGCGAGAGTGAGGGATAGGATTAGGGTTCGGGTGAGGGTGGGCGTGAGGATAAGGGTGAGGGTGGGTGAGGGGTGGGTTTTGGTTTAGGGTGAGGATTACGGAGGGTGCGGGGTTTCGGGTGAGGGTGGTGGTGGGGTGAGGGTGAGGATGAGGGTGATCGTCAGGGTGGTGGTGGGGTGGTGGTGGGAGTGGGGGTGAGGTGGAGTGTTACGATGAGGGTGAGGGTGCTGGTGAGTATGAGGGTGAGGGTGGGGTCGGGTTGGGGGTGGGGAAGAGGGTGAGGGTGAGCTTGAGTGTGGGGGTGGCAGTGGGGGTGAGGATGAGAGTGGGGTTGCGGGTGAGGGAGTGGGTGAGGGTGAGGATGAGTGTGGGGGTAAGTGTGAGGGTGACGATGAACATCAGGCTGGGTGTGAGGGTGAGGGTGAGGGCGAGGGTGGGGGGGTGGGAGAGGGCGTGTGGGTGAGTTGAGTGTGGGGAGTGGGGGTGGAGGTGAGGGTGAGGGTGTGGTTGGGGGTAGGGTGAGGGGTGAAGGTGGTGGTGGGAGTGGGGGTGAGCGTGAGGGTGAGAGTGGGGGTAGGGGTGGGGGTGGGGGTGGGGGTGAGGGTGGGGTAATGGTGTGGTTGAGGCTGAGGGTGGGGGTGGGGTGGGGGAGGGTGTGTGGGTGAGTTTGAGTGTGGGGGAGTGGGGGTGGAGGTGAGGGTGAAGGTGAGGGTGGGGTTGGGGGTGGAGGTGACGGCGATGGTGACGGTGGGCTTGGGGTTTAGGGTGAAGGTGAGGGTGAGGGGGATCATGAGGGTGTGGGTGGGGGTGGGGGTGCGGGTGAGGGGTTATGGTGTGGGTGGGGTTTGGGGTGATGGTGAGGGTGAGGGTGGGGGTGGGGTTTGGGGTGAGGGTGAGGGTGAGAGTGAGGGTTAGGATTAGGGTTCGGGTGAGGGTGGGCGTGAGGATGAGGGTGAGGGTGGGTGAGGGGTGGGTATTGGTTTAGGGTGAGGATTACGGAGGGTGCGGGATTTTGGGTGAGGGTGAGGGTGGTGGTGGGGGTGAGGGTGAGGATGAGGGTGATCGTCAGGGTGGGGGTGGGGTGGTGGTGGGAGTGGGGGTGAGGTTGAGCGTTACGATGAGGGTGAGGGTGCGGGTGAGTGTGAGGGTGAGGGTGGGGTCGGGTTGGGGGTGGGGAAGAGGGTGAGGGTGAGCGTGAGGGTGGGGGTGGCAGTGGGGGTGAGGATGAGAGTGGGGTTGCGGGTGAGGGAGTGGGTGAGGGTGTGGGTGAGGGTGAGGATGAGTGTGGGGGTAAGTGTGAGGGTGACGATGAACATCGGGCTGGGTGTGACGGTGAGGGTGAGGGCGAGGGCGGGGGTGAGGGTGAAGATGAGGGTGAGGGTGAGGAGGAGGCTGAGAGTGGTGGTCGGGGTGAGGGTGAGGGTGGGGGTGGGGGTGGGGGTGAGCGGGGAGGGTTCAGGCGAGGGTGAGGGTCAGGGTGGGGGTCGGGTTGGGGGTAGGGTGAGGGTGAGGGTGGTGGTGGGAGTGCGGGTGAGCGTGAGGGTGAGCGTGTGGGTGGGGGTAGGGGTGAGGGTGTGGGTGAGGGTGTGGGTGAGGCTGAGGGTGGGGGTGGGTGGGGGAGGGCGTGTGGGTGAGTTTGAGTGTGGGGGAGTGTGGGTGGAGGTGAGGGTGAGGGTGAGGGTGGGGTTGGGGGTGAGGGTGAGGATGAGTGTGATCGTCAGGGTGGGGGTGGGGTGGGGGTGGGAGTGGGGGTGAGGTTGAGCATTACGATGAGGGTCAGGGTGCGGGTGAGTGTGAGGGTGAGGGTGGGGTTGGGGGTGGGGATGAGGGTGAGGGTGAGCGTGAGGGTGGGGGTGGCAGTGGGGGTGAGGGTGAGAGTGGGGTTGCTAGTGAGGGAGTGTGTGAGGGTGGGGGTGAGGGTGGGGATGAGTGTGGGGGTAAGGGTGAGGGTGACGGTGAACATCGGGCTGGGGGTGAGCGGGGAGGGTTCAGGCGAGGGTGAGGGTGAGGGTGGAGGTGGAGGTGGGGTTGGGGGTAGGGTGAGGGTGAAGGTGGTGGTGGGAGTGGGGGTGGAGGTGAGGGTGAGGGCGGGGATGGGGTTGGGTGTGAGGGCGATAGTGACGGTGGGCTTGGGGTTTAGGGTGAAGGTGAGGTTGAGCATGAGGGTGGGGGTGGGGTTGTGGTTAGGGTGAGAGTGAGTGTGGAGGTGGGGGTTGGGGTAACCACCACCACCCCCACCTGCACCCTCACCCTCACCCTGACCCCCACACCCACCCTCACCCTAACCCTAACCGCAACCCCCACCCCCACCCACCCCCACGGTCACCCTCACACTCACCCCCACCCCCACCCTCACCACCACTCTCACCCTCACCCTCACCCCAAACCCCACCCCCAACCTCACCCTCGCCCTCACCTTTACACTAACCCCCAAGTTCACCATCACCGTCATCCTCAATCGCACCCCCACCCTCACCCTCACGCTCACCCCCACTCCCACCCCCACCCCCACCCTCACCCTCACCCTCGCCCTCACCTTTACCCTAACCCCCAAGTTCAACGTGTCCGTCATCCTCAACCGCGCACCACCCCACCCTCACCCTCACGCTCTCTCCCACCCCACCTCCACCCGCACCCTCAACATCACCCTGACTCCCAACCCTACCCTTGCCACCGTCCTCACCCTCACCCCCAGCCTGACGCTCACCCTCACCTTTACCCCCTCCATCATCCCCACCCTCACACACACCCTCACCCTCATCCCCACCTCAACCTCCACTCCCAACATCACTCTGACCCCCACTCCCATCCCCACCCTCACCCTCACCCTCAACCCTACCGCTAACCCCAACCCCACCCCCACCCTCACCCTCACTCCAAACCCCACCCGCACCACGACCCTCAGCCTCACCCTCACCCTTACCCCAACCCCACAATTACCCTCAACCTCAACCACAAAATCACGCCCATGCACAACTCCACCCCCACCCCAAACCTTACACTCACCCTCACCCCCACCCACACTCACACCCTCACCCCCACTCACACCCCAACACTCACCCTCACCCTAACCCCTAACCCCACCCCACCCTCACCCTCTCCCTCACCCTGACACCCACCCAAACCCCCACCCCCAACCACAGCCTTACCCTCACCCTCACTCTAACCCCAAGCCCACCGATCCCATCAGCCTCACCGTGACCACCACCCCCACCCTCACCCTCCCCATCCCCCCATCCCATCCCCCACACTCACCCGCAAGCCCACCCCATCCCCACCCTCACCCTCACCACGACCCCCACCGCCACCCTCCTCCTCTCACTCACGCTCATCCTCACACCCACCCCCACCCTCGCCCTCACGCTCAACCTCACCCAAACCCTCATCCTCAACCCTACCCCGAACCCCACCGTGACCCCCCCCTCACCCTCACCCCCACCAACCCTCACCCTCATCCCCAGACTCACCCTCACGCTAACCTTCACCCTCATCCCCTCCACCACCCTCACCCTCACCCCCACTGCCACCGCCACCCTCACCCTAACCCCGACCCACACCCCCACACCTACACCCACGCTCACCCTCACACTCAAACTCACCCTCACTTCTACCTCCACCCGCACTCCCACCCTGACCCTCACCTCCACACCCACCCTCACCCTCACCCTCTTCCCAACCCCCAACCTCACCCCCACCCTCAAATTCACCCTCACCGTCACCCCAAACCCCACCCTCATCATCACCCTCAGCCTCACCCGCACCCACACCCCCAGCCTCACCATCAGCGTCAGCCCTTACCTCAACCCCCACAATCACCCTCATCCTCACCCACAAACTCATACCCAGGACCAGGCACACGCCCAACCCCACCCCCACCCTTACGCTCACACTCCTCTTCACCCCCACTCTCACCCTCACCCTCACTCACACCTCAACCCCCACCCTCACCCGAACCCCCACCCCAACCCTAACCCTCTCCCTCCCCCTCCCCCTCCCCCTCACCACCACCCCACCCCCAACCTCACCCGCACCCTCACAGTAACCTCCACTCCCTCCCTCACCCTAACCCCAACCCCCACCGCAACCCCACCCCACCCTCACCCTCACCCTCAGCAACACCCTAATCCTAACCCTGACCCTAACACTCACCCTCACCCTCACACACACCAAACCCCCACCCCCACACTCACACTCACCCTAAACCCCAAGCCCACGGTCACCATCACCCTCACCCCCACGTCCACCCCCACCCTCACTCTCACCCACACCCTCACCCTCAACCTCACCCCACCCCCACACTCACCCTCACCTTCAAGCCCACACCCACCCTCACCCTCACCCCGACCCCCACCCCCACCATCCTCCTCCCCCTCACACTGATCCTCACCCGCACCCCCACCCTCCTCCTCACCATCACCCACACCCTCAACACTACCCTCAACCCAACCCCCACCCCCACCTTCAACTCACCCACACCACACCCTCACCCCACCCCCACAGTCACCCTCACTCCCAGATTCACCTTCACCCTAAGCCTCACCCTCACCCCACTCCCACCCTCACCCTCACCCTCAACCCCAACCCAACGCCCGCCCTCTCCCCACCCTCACCTTCATCTTAATTCTGACCCAAACCCCCACCCTCACCCACACCCTCACTACCACTCGCACAATCACCCTCAATCTCACCCTCACCCCCACCCCCACCCAAACCCCACCCTCACCCTCACCCTAAACCAAAACCCCACCATAATCCTCACACTCAACCTCACCCTCACCCTGACCCCACCCCACCCTCCTACTCACCCTCATCCTCACCTCCACCCTCACACCCACCCTCACCGTCACCCTCACCCCCACCCCCACTCCCACCCTCACCCTCATCATCACCCTCATCCTCAACACTACCCTCAACCCAACCCGCACCCACACCCCCACAATCACCCTCACCCTCAACCTCAAACACACACCCACGCCCACGCACAACCCCACCCCCACCCTTACGCTCACCCTCACAACCACCCCCACGCACACCCTCACCCTCACTCACACACCCACACCATCCCTCACCCTTACCCTCAGCCCAACGCCCAATCCAACTCCCACCCTCACCCTCACCACCACTCCCACCGCAGCTCCCACCCTCACCCTAACCACCACACCCACCCTCACCCCCACCCTAATCCCAACCCATACCCCCACTCCACCCCCACCCTCACCCCCACCATCACCCTCACTCTGACCCTGACCGAAAACCTAACTCTAACCCTCACCCTCACCCGCACCCAAACCCACAACCTCACCCCCACCCCCACCGTCACCCTCACCCCCACCCACGTCCCCACCCTCACACTCACCATCACCCTCACCCCCACCCAACTCCCAACCTCACATTCACCATCACCCCCGCCCTCACCCTCATCCCCACCCTCACCCTCTGTCACGGAGTAGAGAGCGAGATGGATTTGACCTGGGAGGCTGGCTGCATTGGAAAAGTCTGCATCAGGAATGTGAGACTTTACCTGAGGCTGTAACATGAGCCAGGACGGGGGCTGGGAGGTGACACCTTTGGCTGGGAGAATGGTAAAAGGCGAGAGGAGGGGCCCCGGGGGAGGGGAAGAGCCTGCTGGAGGTTTGGCTGGTTTTCTCTCAGTTTGGAGCTGGGTGGTGAAATGCAGAGAGCCCCAGAGCCGAGCTCTAAGCTCCCTGCCCCCCAGAAGGCCCCAGCTGAGGGGTCCTGGTCATACTTACAAGCTCTGTTTGGACTCTTTCCTGACAACCCTAATAAACCTTCTGTTCTACTGGCTGGCTGAGAGACACATTGAATCCCGGGAAGAGGGGTGCAGGACCTGATTCCCCCACTCCGTGACAACAGGTGGCAGAGGTGGGATCTTCTGCACCCCATGAACGGCACTTTCTGCAGTAAGAGACTGGAGAGCAGTACAACGAAGGGGGATTGACGGGGAGCAGGTTGCTGAAGAGGCAGAGAGAAGCGGTTTCAGGGGGTGGATTAGTTATGCTTAACCCTGAGGGGTGTGACCAGTGAGAAGGGCTGGCACACTAGAGGTTCCTCCTGGAAGCCGTGGGGGCCAAGACCGCACAGGCCTGAGAGTGGCCAACAGGAAGATGTATGCTAAGCGCCATAAGAACGACCTGGTGGAGCTGTGCAGGCAGAGGGGGCTGCGCATTGGGAAGTCCACCAAAGACCATCTGATTGCGTAGCCTTAGGAGAAGGATCACTTGGATGACCCGATCCCTGTCCCTGGGGGAAGCCGCACGACAGACGCAGCATGGGCCCCAGGGCCTGACCTGGCTGGGAGGGGTCAGACTGCTGCCGAGGACATCCCAAGACCCCTCTCGCCTCTGCACAGGGGAGAGGTTGGGGAAAGCCCAGCAAATACCGAGGGCACCTGACCCAGCGGCCAGCAGGGGATCTTCCCGGAGGAGCTCCCCATCCCAGCAGTGGAGGCGGCTGGTTTGGGAGATGAAAATGAAGAAGCTGGAGGATAGCGAAAAGCAGCATCAGCATGAGGTGCAAGAGAAGGAGAAACAACGCCAGCATGAGGAGAAACAACGCCAGCATGAGCTGGAGCTGGCCAGACTGAGGAGCAGTGAGGCCCCGGCTGCGGTGAGTGAGGGGGGACCCAAGACTACAGGGAAGTTTGATTGTAACTTCCTGGCCGGCGTAAGGAAGGGGAAGACATAGACAGCTTCCTGGCGGCCTTTGAGAATGCCTGCAGGTTGCCCAAGGTTGACCCTGCAGACAAGATCCAGTATCTCACCCCCTTACTAGACCCTGCAGGCCTGGACGTGTACGGCCGAATGAAAGAGACGGAGACTGGGGACTATGAACTGTTCAAAAAGGCCCTGCTCTGTGAGTTTGGGCTGACTCCCAAGATGTACCGTCAAAGGTTCCGGGATCAGCGAAAAACCCCTGAGATCACGTACCTACAACTGGCCAACCGGATACATGGATACGCCCGCAAGTGGACCGCTGGGGCCCAAACTATGGAGGGCCTGCTCGAACTATTCGTACTGGAACAGCTGTATGAACAGTGCCCATCAGACCTGAAGCTATGGTTGAGGGACAAAAATCCAGGGAGCCCGCAGCACGCAGGGCGGCTGGCCAACGAGTTTGTGAACAGACGGTCAAGGGGTGGCAGGGAGGAATCCCAAAGGAGCAGGCCCACCCTGAGGCAGCAAGAGAGTCACCATGGGACCTCCCAAAGGGGAAATAGGGAAAACCCCCTCCCGAGGGGAACCTCCGACATCAGAACCAACCGACCTGCTCGAGGGGATCAACGGGACATGAGCTGCTATCACTGCGGCCAGAGGGGCCACTTACGGTCCCAGTGCCCCAAGATCAGAGACAGACTGAGCAGACGAAACCCGCACCGGGTTAACTGGGTAGGGACCCAGCCGGACGAGGGGCCGACAGCCCAGAGGAGGGGGGCTGGATGCTCCGGACTCAGGGTTCTCGGTTTATAGGGTGGGCGCGGGGCTGTCCCTTCGGAGAGAGTGCCTTGTTCCCCTGGAGATAGATGGGAGGAAGGTCACTGGATACTGGGATACGGGCGCGGAGGTGACGCTGGCCCGGCCCGAGGTGGTGGCCCCAGATCGGGTGGTACCCAACACCTACCTGACTCTAACAGGGGTGGGCGGGACCCCGTTCAAGGTACCCGTGGCGAGGGTACACCTGAAATGGGGGGCCAAGGAGGGCCCCAAGGACATAGGGGTGCACCAGCATTTGCCCACTGAGGTACTGATGGGGGGGACTTAGAAGACTGGCCCAATGAATCCCTGGACCCCCTGGTCGTGACCCATAGCCAGAGCCGGCAAGGGGCGCTACGCCCGGGCCTCGGAGAGGGTACCTCGCACAGGGCGCAGGACCCTGCCCCAGTGGGGAGGGAGTACCCCAGGACAAGGCGCAGAGAGGCTGCAGCCTCAGACACAGACAGCACAAGGGAGCAGGCTCCTAGTCCTTCCCCAGCGGCTGAGTTCCAGGCCGAGTTACAGAGAGACCCCTCCTTGGGGAAGCTCAGGGACCTGGCCGACCGCAGGGAGGTGCAGACCATGTGGAGAGGCTGCCAGGAGAGGTTCCTCTGGGAGAAGGGGTTCCTGTACTGGGAATGGGCTCCCCCCGGTGAGATGGAGACATGGGGGATCAGGAGGCAGCTGGTGGTCCCCCAGAAGTATCGCCGCAAGCTACTGTACCTGGCCCATGACATCCCTCTCGCAGGGCACCAGGGAATCTGGCGCACCAGGCAGAGGCTGCTACAGAACTTTTACTGGCCTGGGGTCTTTACAACTGTCCATCAGTACTGCCGGTCCTGTGACCCCTGCCAGCGGGTGGGGAAGGCTCGGGACAAGCGGAAAGCGGCTTTGAGGCCTTTGCCCATCATAGAGGAGCCCTTCCAGAAGGTGGCTATGGACATAGTGGGGCCTCTCAGCAAGACAACCCGGTCGAGGAAGAAATACATTCTGGTGGTGGTAGATTTCGCCACCCGCTACCCCGAGGCGGTGCCCTTATCCTCCATTGAAGCAGACACCGTGGCGGATGCGCTGCTGACCATTTTCAGCCGAGTGGGGTTCCCCAAGGAAGTCCTGACAGACCAAGGGTCCAACTTCATGTCGGCCCTGCTCCGGTGCTCGTGGGAGAAATGTGGGGTCCGGCACAGCTGGGCCTCAGCATATCATCCCCAGTCCAATGGGCTGGTGGAGAGGTTCAATGGGATGCTAAAGATGATGCTGAAAACCTTTATGAACCAGCACCCGCAGGACAGGGACAAGTACCTACCGCACCTACTTTTCGCGTACAGGGAAGTGCCCCAGGAGTCTACCGGATTCTCGTCCTTCGAACTGTTATACGGCAGGAGGGTGAGGGGGCCCCTGGACCTGATGAGAGACGAATGGAGGGGGAGGCTGCCCCCGAGGGAGAGTCAGTGGTGGAGTATGTCCTGACCTTCCGAGAGAGATTTACTGAGCTCATGGGCCTGGCCAAGGGAAATCTGGCCAGAGCCCAGAGGAAGCAAAAGGTCTGGTACGACCGCACGGCACGGGCCCGCGCCTACGCCACCGGGGATCAGGTGATGGTTCTCATCCCCGTGAGGAAAAACACGCTGCAGGCCGCTTGGGTAGGCCCTTTCAAGGTTGTCAAGCAGCTAAATGAGGTAAATTATGTGGTGGAGCTGTCTAACCGGGCACACCACTGCCGGGTGTACCATGTCAATATGATGAAGCCATATTATGACAGGGGGAATGTGATGCTGGCCGTGTGTGGACATTGGGAGGAGCAGGGAAGTGACCCTCTAGTAGATCTATTCCCTGAGACAAGAGCTGGCTCCTCCGAAGATACGGTCCCTGTGACGGGTTGGGACCACAGAGACCTGCTTGGTGCTGCCACCTGGTGTGCCAAGGCTACTTCTGCCCCTGCTTCCAGGCCTTTTCCAGCTTGGGACTCCCGAATCCTGTCTGTTTTGAGCCAGATTCCACTGATCTGCTGCAAACACAGACCCAGGTCCGAACCAAGTCCACTCACCACTGTAAGGCCCCTGGAAGCGCTCTTGCCTTTGACACCCAGCTGCTCAACTCCAAGGAGGTTCAAACCCTTAATAAATCCGTTTTACCCTGTATAAAGCTTATACAGGGTAAACTCATAAATAGTTCGCCTTCTATTTCAAAGATAGAAAGATATGCAGAACTGTTCACTTTCCCCAGGCACCAACTCGTACTCAAGGAAACTTAATAAGTAAAAAGTGATTTTAATACGTACAGAAAATAGGATTTAAGTGAGTTCAAGTAGTGACAGACAGAACAAAGCAAGTTACTTAGTAAAATAAATAAAAACACGCACGTCTATGTCTATTCAAAGTTAACACAGATAAAAGCCTCACCAAATTCGGATATTTTCCTTTTTACAGGCTGCAGAATTAGCCTGGGTCCAGCAGTCGCTCACACACCCTAGTGTCTTTTTCCTTTATTCAGTTCCCCTCAGGAATGTCCGGGGGGGGGGGGGGGGTGGAGAGCCTCTCCCTTTAGCCAGCTGAAGACAAAATGGAAGGGTCTTGCAAGGGCTTTTATAGCCTTTCTTCTCTCCCTGCGTAGGATCCAGTTGCCCTGGAGTTTTGGGATCACATGGGCAAGTCACCTGTCCATGCGCCCTAACCAGTCTAACCAGTTGCATTCCAGACCCGGCCCCAATGTGGATTGGGGTCTGCAACGTCTTTGGTCTGTCAAGTGCTCGCATTTAACAGGCACATTCTTTGCTCCAAAGATGATCCCATGCACTTACAAAGGCTATGTACAAAACCAGCAAAATATAAAACCAATCTTCATAACTCCAACTACAACAATGATACATGCATACAAAGAGGAGGAGTAAATTCAGTAGGTCATAACTTTCACAGCGAGATGTTACATGGCACATGTAGCATAAAACATATTTTAGTTACATATATACATTTATAAGCATCTCCCCATAAAGTTTTATGGGGAACACCGTCACACCCTCCTCCTGAACTTACTGCCAGAGACTTGGACACTGTCCATGGCGGAGGCAGTACACATAAAGCCCTGTTTGTCTTTGGTCACACCCCTTTTCAGTACCGACACACCACATGGTGTCATTCGTAATGGTTTTAGCAAAATGTGAGGTTCCTGGTCCCCGGGCGCCTGAAAATGGGTTGGGGGTGTAGTATTGCTAACAGGATACAGATAGCAATACCTGTTAAGGCGTAGGAACCTCGGCATTTAGGTCTCAGTGCCATGAGGCGGCGTGCCTCAGTTTCCCCTTTCACACAGCAGCCTGGGCCTGTTATGCTTTTGCTGTTGTGCCAAGCTTCCAGCCGGTTACCCGATACAGGCCGACAGGTAACATGCTTGTACGACCGTGAGGTCACCATCCCAAGCATGTACAACAGTTTTTCCCACCTATCAGGTATGTTCCCCATCTTGAAAGGGTTGACCCTCAGTTGTTAACTCCTTTGTTATAACCCACAGATGAAGTAGGGAAAGACACAGGATTACCCACCCGTCTGTGTATCCTGGTAGGCACTCTGATTCAGATTCTTCTGCCTCTTTGGAGCAGGCTTCTGAATCAGGCATGGGTTTGAGGTTCTGGCAAGGAAAGGGTGTACTGCAACCCGGCCTGCCCTCGGCCCCTCCCTCTGGAATTTCTCTGGGCTGGTTCCCATCCCCTTGTGTGGCTTCACCCATGCAGAGACTCGCTCCCTTCTGCTTTGAAGAGAGAGGTTTACCTCCTACCCGTGTAGCAAGAACAACCTCTTTCTTGGACACCCCAGTATCTGTTCCCAACAGGTCAGCTGGACGGACTCCCCCCTCCAGGAGGTCTGACCCCCAGCTTTCCCTTCTAACCTAATCCACAGGAGAGGGGTCTGGCATCTGAAATGCAGACTTTTCACCCTCCTCCTGGGCAAGATCCTCCTGACAAAAGGTTGGCGGGCTCTCCGGCCCCCCCTCACCTTCCCTCCCTGAGCCTCTATCTGGGCCAGACACTCCCGTGTCCCCCCAAAGAGAAGGTGACCCTGTCCAGCTGTGGGCTCCCAGCTGCAAGCTAAGATAGACCCTTCAGTGGCCTGCAAAATTCCCCCCTTGCTATGAGGTAGAACATTCCCCTCCCCGGGGAGATGATTACAGGACAGGAACTGGCCACAGCCACCCCTGCCGCCACAGCTGCAGTCCCTGTGACTTCGCCCCCGCCTCTGGGGTTTTCAGCACCAGGTTCCTGCTTGCTGCCACCCGGCCCTGGGACAGATTCTGCCACAGCAAAAGAAATCATTTCCCAGTAGAAACGGTGCAAAATTGTGTGACACTGTTGCCACAGTTAGCTTAGCCTGCAAGTTTTCCATTTGCATGTGTACTTTTGCCAAAGGTGCAATGACTTTGTAGCCACCCACCAGCTCCAATTCTGCCACTTTACCCGGCAACCAATCCTTCTCTTGGATCAGGTCCCTCCTGACTATAGAAATGTCAGCACCTGTATCTCTCAACCCAGTGATTACCTTCCCATTCAGTCTAACAGCATGCACATGCTCACTGCTTGGTGGTGTAGAAGTCAACTTCACAAACCCTGTGTGGAAAGGGGCAGCAGCTTCATGGGCCGCTTGATGCCTGTTTTCACTCAGCAGGGGACACTTATCTCTCAGGTGCTCGGTGGACTTACATCGATAGCACCTCCTGGGCTCCTCCGATTGTACAGGGAATTTGGGACGAGTACTAGGGGAATGGGGAGGTGAGCGCCCAGCCTCCTTTTTCCCAGGGGTAACACGGTGACTCTGTTTTCCTTCGACCCTGTACCCCTTCTGCCTCTGCAAACCCAGCTAATTCACTAACTGCTTTTACCTGTTTGTCCCACAAGTACTGTTTGACATCATCACTGCACATATTCAGGAATTGTTCCTGAGCAACCAAATCACACATCCCTTCAAAGTTTGTAATGTCTCTTCCCCTCACCCACTTATCTACCAGAACTGTCATTTCATTTGTATAAGCCACATTACTTAATCCATCTCCCCTCTTAAGACTCCTGAATTTAACCCTGTAGGTTTCAGGTGTAACCTGAAACTGTTTCAAAACCAGTTCCTTAAATTGACCATAATTGGAGGCATCCCCAATGGGCATCTTATTGAATACGTCCAGAGCTCTGCCAGTCAATTTGGCTATCAAGGTGGTCATTTTTTGATCTTCAGGGATCGCATGGAGGGAGCACAATCTCTCGAAGGTGATAAAATATTCGGCTATATCCTTGGATTCATCATACTGGGGGCATAGACGCTCCCATTTGGGGATTTTGGGGGAAGCGGAGCCGGCAGCTGAAGGGTTTCGACTCTTCAACTCTGCGATGGCCAGTTCATGCTTCTGGGCCTCCATAGCTCTCTTGTGGCCGCCTCCTCCCTGATTCTTTCTGCTTCCATAGCTCTCTGGTGGGCCAGCTCCTCTGCTTCCATAGCTCTCTTGTGGGCTGCCTCCTCCCTGATTCTTTCTGATTCCATAGCTCTCTTGTGGGCCAGCTCCTCTGCTTCCATAGCTCTCTTGTGGGCCTCCTCAGCTCTCTTGTGGGCTTCTGTCTCTGCACTAATTTCCAGCGTACGTCACACCGTCACAGTCCCCCTCTCTGATTCAGCTAACCCCTGCCCAGCAAGCTGAGATCAGAGGGTGCTGCATCTGTACCGGCAGCTGTTTTCCAACCAGCCTGGACGCACTAATCTGACCATCCACCGGGTGCAGACAGGAGCGCACCAACCTATAAGATGCTCCCCCTTCCGAGTCACAGGGAAGACAGCTCGGGACCTGGAAAGAGAGGTCAAGGACATGCTGGCTTTGGGGGTGATCCAGCCGTCATCCAGCCCTTGGGCCTCCCCAGTGGTGCTGGTCCCCAAAAGGGATGGGTTGATCCGGTTCTGTGTGGACTATCGGAAGCTCAATGCCATCACTGTATCTGATGCCTACCCCATGCCCCGGCCGGACGAGCTCCTAGAGAAGCTGGGAGGGGCTCGGTACCTTACCACCATGGATCTTACAAAGGGCTACTGGCAAGTGCCACTGGATGCAGATGCCCGGCTGAAATCTGCCTTCATTACCCCTCTGGGGCTCTACGAATTCCTGACCCTGCCTTTCGGCCTCAAGGGAGCGCCAGCCACCTTCCAGCGCCTGGTGGATCAGCTACTGAAGGGGATGGAGACTTTCGCTGTGGCGTATATCGATGATATCTGTGTCTTTAGCCAGACCTGGGAGGACCAGGTGTCCCAAGTTAAACAAGTGCTGGACCGACTCCGGGAGGCTGGGCTGACCATAAAAGCGGAGAAGTGCAAGGTGGAGATGGCTGAAGTGTCCTACCTGGGCCACCGGGTGGGGAGCAGCCGCCTAAAGCCAGAACCAGCCAAGGTGGAGGTGATCCGGGACTGGCCCGCTCCCCAAACTAAAAAGCAGGTCCAGGCCTTTATTGGGATGGCGGGGTACTATCGAAGATTTGTGCCCACTTTAGCGCCATAGCCACCCCCATGACTGAGGTGGGGTGAGGTAAGAAGGGGAAGCCAGACAAGGTGGTCTGGACCGAGGAGTGCCAGAGGGCTCTCTGTGCACTGAAGGAGGCTTTGATCAGGGGCCCGGTTCTGCAAACCCAGACTTTGACAAGCCCTTCTGGTGTTCACCGACGCCTCAGACATGGGACTGGGGGCGGTGTTAATGCAGGAGGATGAAACGGGGCAGAGACACCCCATCGTGTATTTAAGCAAGAAGCTGCTACCCCGAGAGCAGAATTATGAGGCCATCGAGAAGGAATGCCTGGCCATGGTGTGGGCCCTCAAGAAACTAGAGCCATATCTATTTGGGCGACACTTCACCTTGTACACCGACCACTCGTCCCTGACCTGGCTACACCAGATGAAAGGGGCCAACGCCAAGCTCCTCAGGTGGAGCCTGCTCTTGCAGGATTACGAACATGGACGTGGTCCATGTGAAGGGAGTGCCAACCTGATAGTGGATGCGTTGTCCGGGAGAGGGGGCCCTGAACTTCCCCAGGCACTGCTCAGAGTGACCCCGCTCAGTACAGTCTCGACGACAGGAGAGATGTGACGGAGTAGAGAGCGAGATGGATTTGACCTGGGAGGCTGGCTGCATTGGAAATGGCTGCATCGGGAATGCGAGACTTTACCTGAGGCTGTAACATGAGCCAGGACGGGTGTTGGGAGGTGACACCTTTGGCTGGGAGAATGGTAAAAGGCGAGAGGAGGGACCCCAGGGGAGGGGAAGAGCCTGCTGGAGGTTTGGCTGTTTTTTTGTCAGTTTGGAGCTGGGTGGTGAAATGCAGGGTGCCCCAGAGCCGGGGTCTAAGCTCCCTGCCCCCCAGAAAGCCCCAGCTGAGGGGTCCTGGTCATACTTACAAGCTCTGTTTGGACTCTTTCCTCCAAACCCAAATTAAACCTTCTGTTCTACTGGCTGGTGAGAGTCACATTGAATCCCGGGAAGAGGGGTGCAGGAACTGACTCCCCCCACACGCCGTGACACCCTCACACTCCCCCCTCCCCCACCCCCACCCTCACCCACACCCCCATCCTCACCTCTCACCCCCCCACCACCCCCACCCTCAAGCTCACCCTCACCCTCACCCCGACCCCCACCCCCAACCACACCCTTACCCCCACCCCCACCCTTACCCCCACCCTCACCCTCACCCTCACCATCACCTTCACCATTCCCCCTCCCCCACCTCCACCCTGAACCTCACATCACCCTCACCCTCACCCCACGCCCACCCCCACCCTCACCCACACACTCACTCTCACCGCCACCCCAACCCTCACCCTCACCCTCACCACCACGCTGACCCTTACCCTCACCACCACGCTGACCCTTACCCTGACCCTCACTCGCACACTCACCCCCATCCCCACCCTCACCATCACACTCACCTCCACCACCACCCCCGCACTGACCCTCACCCCGTCTCCCACCCCCACCCCCAACCTCACCCTCACCTTTACCCCACCCCCATCCTTACCCCCACCCCCACCCTCACCCTAACCCCCCGACCCCACCCTCAACCTCACCCTCACCCACACCCTCCCTCTCACCCCCACCCCACCCCACCCTCACCCTCACCCTAACCCACACCCCCACCCTCATCCTCACGCTCACCATCACTCCCACTCCACCCCCAAACCCACCCTCACACTAACCCGCACCCTCACCCACACCCTCACCCTCACCCCCATAGAATCATAGAATCTCAGGGTTGGAAGGGACCTCAGGAGGTCATCTAGTCCAACCCCCTGCTCAAAGCAGGACCAACCCCAACTAGATCATCCCAGCCAGGTCTTTGTCAAGCCTGACCTTAAAAACGCTAAGAAAGGAGATTCCACCACCTCTCTAGGTAACCCATTCCAGTGCTTCACCACCCTACTAGTGAAAAAGTTTTTCCTAATATCCAACCTAAACCTCCCCCTCTGCAACTTGAGACCATTACTCCTTGTTCTGTCATCTTCTACCACTGAGAACAGTCTAGATCCATCCTCTTTGGAACCCCCTTTTAGGTAGTTGAAAGCAGCTATCAAATCCCCCCCTCACTCTTCTCTTCTGCAGGCTAAACATTCCCAGTTCCTCAGCCTCTCCTCATAAGTCATGTGCTCCAGCCCCCTAATCATTTTTGTTGCCCTCCGTTGGACTCTTTCCAATTTATCCACATCCTTCTTGTAGTGTGGGGCCCAAAACTGGACACAGTACTGTCACGGAGTATAGGGGAGTCCGGCTCTGCACCCCTCTTCCCGGATTCACTGGGAGTCTCAGCCAGCCAGTAGAACAGAAGGTTTATTAGAGATGCCAGGAGCACAGTCCAACCAGAGCTTGTCAGTACATCCAGGACCCCTCAGTCGGGTCCTTCCGGGGGGCAGGGAGCTTAGACCCCAGCCTGGGGCTCCCTGCATTTCCCCCCACAGCTCCAAAAGGGGCAGGGAGGCCAGACCCTGTCTGCCCCCCTCCCCTCCTCTTCCCAAGCCAGCTCCAAACTGAAACTATCCAGCCCCTCCTCCCCCTTTGTCTGCTTCCCAGGCCAGGAGGTCACCTGATCCCTTTGTTCCAACACCTTCAGCTCATACCTTTGCCGGGGGAGGGGCCGGGGCCATCTCTTGCCAGGAGACGGAGCCATTCTCTGTGTCAGGCCTCTGCCTTCTAGGGCTTTGTAACATTCATGCACCGTTGTCCCACCACCTAGATACTCAAGCACCGCATAGGGAAACCGAGGCACTCACACAGTACTCAGGGAAACCTTAACAACAATCCTAGTTCGTCACAAGTACTCCAAATGAGGCCTCACCAGTGCCGAATAGAGGGGAATAATCACGTCCCTCGATCTGCTGGAAATGCCCCTACTTATACAGTCCAAAATGCTGTTAGCCTTCTTGGCAACAAGGGCACACTGTTGACTCATATTCAGCTTTTCGTCCACTGTAAGCCCTAGGTCCTTTTCTGCAGAACTGCTGCCCAGCCATTCGGTCCCTAGTCTGTAGCAGTGCATGGGATTCTTCCGTCCTAAGTGCAGGACTCTGCACTTGTCCTTGTTGAAGCTCATCAGATTTCTTTTGGCCCAATCCACTAATTTGTCTAGGTCCCTCTGTATCCTGTCCCTACCCTCCAGCGTATCAACCACTCCTCCCAGTTTACTGTCGTCTGCAAACTTGCTGAGGGTGCAGTCCACACCATCCTCCAGATCGTTGATGAAGATATTGAACAAAACAAACAAAAGTGCCTTGGGGCACTCCACTTGATACCGGCTGCCAACTAGACATGGAGCCATTGATCACTACCCGTTGAGCACGACCATCCAGCGAGTTTTCTATCCACCTTACCGTCCATTCATCCAGCCCATACTTCTTTAACTTGCTGGCAAGAACACTGTGGGAGACTGTTTCAAAAGCTTTGCTAAAGTCAAGAAATAGCACATCCACTGCTTTCCCCTCATCCACAGAGCCAGTTATCTCATCATAGAAGGCAATTAGGTTAGTCAGGCATGACTTGCCCTTGGTGAATCCATGCTGACTGTTCCTGATCACTTTCCCCTCCTTTAAGTGGTTCAGAATTGATTCCTTGAGGACCTGTTCCATGATTTTTCCAGGGACTGAGGTGAGACTGACTGGCCTGTAGTTCCCCGGATCTTCCTTCTTCCCTTTTTTAAAGATGGGCACTACATTCGCTTTTTTCAAAGTCATCCGGGACCTCCCCCGATTGCCATGATTTGTCAAAGATAATGGCCAATGGATCTACAATCACATCGGCCAACTCCTTTAGCACCCTCGGATGCAGTGCATCCGGCCCCCATGGACTTGTGCTCGTCCAGCTTTTCTAAATAGTCCTGAACTACTTCTTTCTCCAGAGGGCTGGTCACCTCCTCCCCATACCGTGCTGCGGAGTGCAGCTGTCTGGGAGCTGACCTTGTCTGTTAAGACAGAGGCAAAAAAAGCATTGAGTACACTAGCTTTCTCCACATCCTCTATCATTAGGTTCCCTCCCTCATTCAGCAAGGGGCCCACACTTTCCTTGACTTTCTTCTTGTTGCTCACATACGTGAAGAAACCCTTCTTGTTACTCACGCTCACCCCCACCCCCACCCACACCCTCGCCCTCACCTTTACCCTAATCCCCAAGTTCACCGTCACCGTCATCCTCAACCGCACCCCACCCCCACCGTCACCCTCAACCTCACCCTGACCCCCATCCGCACCCTCCTCCTCACCCTAGCCCTCATCCTCATCCCCAGCCGCATCATCACCCTCGCCCTCACCCTCACCCCCAGCCTGACGCTCACCCCCAGCCTGACGCCCACCCTCACCCACACCCTCACCCTCATCCCCACCTCAACATCCACTCCCAACATAACTCTGATCCCCACTCCCACCCCCACCCTCACCCTCAACCTCAACCTCAATCCTACCCCTAACTCCAACGCCACCCCCACCCTCACCCTCACTCCAAACCACACCCGCACCACGACCCTCACCCGCACCCCCACCCTCACCCTCGCCCTCACCTTTACCCTAACCCCCAAGTTCACCGTCACCGTCATCCTCAACCGCACCTCACACCCACCCTCACCACGACCCTCACCCTCACCCCCACCCCCACCCCCACCCCCAACCTCACCATCACCATCACCCTTATCCCAACCCCAGAATCACCCTCACCCACAACCACAAAATCACCCCCAGGCACACCCCCACCCCCACCCCAAACCTTACGCTCACCCTCACCCCATCCCCACTCACACCCTCACCCCACTCACACCCCAACCCTCACCCTCCCCTTCACCCTCACCCTAAGCCCTAACCCCTAACCACACCCCCACCCTCAGCCTCCCCATCACCCTCACACTCACCCCAACCTCCACCCTCACCCTCCCCCTCCCCCTCAACCTAACCCCAAGCCCACCATCACCATCACCCTCACCCTGACCACCACCCCACCCTCACCCTCCCCATCCACCCCACCACCTCCCCCACACTCACCCACACCCCCACCCCAACCCCACACTCACCCTCACCCCGACCCCCACTGCCACCCTCCTCCTCACATTCACCTTCATCCTCACACCCACACCCACCCTCGCCCTCACGCTCACCCTCACCCAAACCCTCATCCTCAACCCTACCCCCAACCCCACAGTGAACCCCACCCTCACACTCACCCCCACCCCCACCCTCACCCTCATCCCCAGAGTCACCCTCACCCTAACTTTCTCCTTCATCCCCACCCTCACCCTCACCCCCACCGACACCCCCACCCTCACACTAACCCCGACCCACACCCCCACCCCCAGCTCACCCTCACACTCACACTCACCCTCACTTCTACCTCCACCCCCACTCCCACCCTGACCCTCACCTCCACACCCACCCTCAACCTCACCCTGTTCCCAACCCCCAACCCCACCCAACCCCCCACCCTCAAATTCACCCTCAACGTCACCCCAAACCCCACCATCATCATCACCCTCAGACTCACCCCCACCCCCACTCCCAACCTCACCATCAGCGTCAACCTTACCCCAACCTCCAAAATCACCCTCACCCTCACCCACAAACTCATATCCAGGACCAGGCACACCCTCAACCCCACGCCCAGCCTTACGCTCACCCTCATCCCTCACTCACACCTCAACCCCCACCCTCACCCTCACCCTCACCCCAACCCTAAACCTCTTCCTCACCCTCACCCTAACCACCACCCACACCCCCATCCTCACCCTCACCGTAACCTCCACTCCCACCCTCACCCTAACACTAACCCAAACCCCCACCCCCACATTCACCCTCACCCTAAACCCCAAGCCCACTGTCACCATCACACTCACCCCAACCTCCACCCCCACCCTCAGCCTCACCCACACCCTCACACTCACCTTCACCCCGACACCCACCCTCACCCTCACCCCAACCCACACCCCCACCCTCATCCTCACCCTCATCCTCACTCCAGCCCAACGCTCACACTCACCCTCTCCCTTACCCCCACCCTCACTCCCTCCCTCACCGTCACCCTCACCCCCACCCCAACTCCCACCCTCACGTTCACCATCACCCTCATCCTCAACACTACCCTCAAACCAACCCCACCCTCACACTCACTCTCACCCACACCCACACAATCACTCCCACCCCCACCTCCACCCTCACCCCCAGACTCACCTTCACCCTAAGCCTCACCCTCACCCCACTCCCAGCCTCATCCTCACCCTCACCCTCAACACCAAACCAACCCCCTCCCTCTCCCCCACCCTCACCCTCATCCTAATCCTGACCCAAACCCCCACCCTCACCCACACCCTCACTCCCACTCGCACAATCACCCTCAATCTCACCCTCACCCCCACCCAAATCCCCACCATCACCATCACCCTCACCCTAAACCAAAAAGCCACCATAACCTTCACACTCAACCTCACCCCCAGCTCCACCCCACCCTCCTCCTCACCCTCACCCTCATCCTCACCTCCACCCCCACCCTCACCCTCTGCCTCACCCTCACCCTGACACTAACGCTCACCCTCACCGTCTCCCTTACCCCCACCCCCACCCTCACCCTCACCCTCACCCTCACCCACACCCCCACTTCCACCCTCACCCTCAACCCACTCCCACCCCCACCCTCACTCTCACCCTCACACTCACCGTCACTCTCACACTCACCCTAATCCTAACCCTCACCCTCACGCTCAACCTCACCCTCACCCCAACCGCCACTCTCACCCCCCACCCCCACCCTAACACTCACCCTCACCCCAAACATCAAGCTCACCATCACCCTCACCATCACCCCCACCCCAACCTACCTCACCCTCACCCTTACCCCAACCCGCAAAATCGCCCTCACCCTCACAGTCAAACCCACGCCCACGCACACCCCCACCCTTACGCTCACCCTCACCCACATCCCCACTCCCACCCCCACTCCCACCCTCACCCTCACTCACACCCCCACCCCCACCCTCACCCCTACTCCCACCCCACCCTCACCCTAACCTTCACCTCAATCCAACCCCAACCCACCCCCCACCCCCACTCTCACCCTCACCCACACCGTAACACTCAACCTCACCCTCACCCCCACCCCCACCCTCACCCTCACCCTATCCGTAACCCTCTCTCACCCTCAACCTCAACCTCACACCAACCCAACCCCACCCCCACCCCCACCCAACCCTCACGCTCACCCTCACTCCAAACCCCACCCTCACCATCAGCCTCACCCTTACACCCACCCTCATCCCCACCCCCAACCTCACCATCACCCTCACCCTTACCCTTACCCCCACGCACATCCGCACGCTCACGCACAACCCCACCCCTTTCCTCACCCTCAGCCCAACCCCCACTCTCACTCCCACCCTCACCCTCACTGACACCCCCACCCCCACTCTCACCCTCACCCTCTCCATCACCCCAATCCCCAACCCCACACCCACCCTCACCATCACCCTCACACTCACCCTCACCCCCAGCCCCACCCTCACCCTCACTCTCACCCTCACCCTAAACCTAACCCTACACCTCATCCTCACCCTCACACTCACCCTCACCCCAACGCTCACCCCCACAACAATCCCCAACCTCACCCTCACCCTAACCCCCAAACCTACTGTCACCATCACCTAATCCCACCCCAAACCCCACCCATACCACCCTCACCCTCACCCTTACCCAACCCCTACAATAACCCTCAGCCTCATCCTCACCCCCACACCCATGCCTAACCCCACCCCCACGCGCACCCTAGCCTCCACCCCCACCCCCATCCTCACTATCACTCCCTCCCCCACCCCCACCCTCTCCCTCACTGTCAACCCAACACCCAACCCACCTCCACCCCCGCCCTCAGTCTCACCCACACCCTCACCGTAATGCTCAGCCTCACCCTCACCCCACCCCCACCTCCACCCTCACCCTCCCCTATCCGTAACCCTCACCCTCAACCTCACCCCAACTCCCACCCCCGCCCCCACCCCACCCTCAGGCTCACCCTCACCTAAAACCCCACCCTCACCAACACCCTCACACTTACCCCCACCTCCATCCCCACCCCCAACCTCACCATCACCCTCACCCTTACCACAACCCCCACAATCACCCTCACCCTCAACCTCAAGCGCACACCCACGCCCACACACAACCCCACCCCCACCCTTACGCTCACCCTACCCACCCTCACCCTCACTCACACCCCCACCCCCTCCCTTACCCTCACCCTCAGCCCAACGCCCACTCCAACTCCCACCCTCACCCTCACCCTCACCACCACTCCCACCGCACCCCCACCCTCAACCTAACCACCACACCCACCCTCACCCCCACCCTAATCCAAACCCCTACCCCCACCCTCACCCCCACCATCACCCTCACTCTGACCCTCACCCTAAACCTAACTCTAACCCTCACCCTCACTCGCACCCGAACCCCCAACCTCACCCCCACCGTCACCCTCACTGTCACCCCCACCCACGTCCCCACCCTCACACTCACTGTCACCCTCACCCCCACCCCACCCCCAACCTCACAATCACCATCACCCCCGCCCTCACCCTCATCCCCACCCTCACCCTTACCCCCACCCCCACCCTCACCCTCTGTGACGGAGTAGAGAGCGAGATGGATTTGACCTGGGAGGCTGGCTGCATTGGAAAAGTCTGCATCGGGAATGCGAGACTTTACCTGAGGCTGTAACATGAGCCAGGACGGGGGTTGGGAGGTGACACCTTTGGCTGGGAGAATGGTAAAAGGCGAGAGGAGGGACCCCGGGGGAGGGGAATAGCCTGCTGGAGGTTTGGCTGGTTTTTTTCAGTTTGGAGCTGCGTGGTGAAATGCAGGGAGCCCCAGAGCCGGGGTCTAAGCTCCCTGCCCACCAGAAGGCCCCAGCTGAGGGGTCCTGGTCATACTTACAAGCTCTGTTTGGACTCTTTCCTCACAACCCTAATAAACCTTCTGTTCTACTGGCTGGCTGAGAGTCACATTGAATCCCGGGAAGAGGGGTGCAGGACCTGATTCCCCCACTCCGTGACAACTGGTGGCAGAGGTGGGATATTCTGCACCCCATGAACGGCACTTCCTGCAGTAAGTGACTGGAGAGCAGTACCACGAAGGGGGATTGACGGGGATCAGGTTGCTGAAGAGGCAGAGAGATGGCCAAGGATGGCCCCAAGGACATAGGGGTGCACCAACATTTGCCCACTGAGGTACTGACGGGGGGGGGACCTAGAAGACTGGCCCAATGAATTCCGGGACACCCTGGTTGTGACCCGTAGCCAGAGCCGGCAAGGGGCGCTACGCCCGGGCCTCGGAGAGGGTGCCTCGCACAGGGCGCAGGACCCTGCCCCAGTGGGGAGGGAGTACCCCAGGACCAGGCGCAGAGAGGCTGCAGCCTCAGACACAGACATCACATGGGAGCAGGCTCCTATCCCTTCCCCAGCAGTTGAGTTCCAGGCCAAGTTACAGAGAGATCCCTCCTTGCGGAAGCTCAGGGACCTGGCCGACCGCAGGGAGGTGCAGACCATGTGGAGAGGTTGCCAGGAGAGGTTCCTCTGGGAGAAGGGGTTCCTGTACCGGGAATGGGCTCCCCCCGGTGAGATGGAGACATGGGGGATCAGGAGGCAGCTGATGGTCCCCCAGAAGTATCGCCGCAAGCTACTGTACCTGGCCCATGACAGCCCTCTCGCAGGGCACCAGGGAATCCAGCGCACCAGGCAGAGGCTGCTACAGAACTTTTACTGGCCTGGGGTCTTTACAACTGTCCATCAGTACTGCCGGTCCTGTGACCCCTGCCAGCGGGTGGGGAAGGCTCGGGACAAGCGGAAAGCGGCTTTGAGGCCTTTGCCCATCATAGAGGAGCCCTTCCAGAAGGTGGCTATGGACATAGTGGGGCCTCTCAGCAAGACAACCCGGTCGGGGAAGAAATACATTCTGGTGGTGGTAGATTTCGCCACCCGCTACCCCGAGGCGGTGCCCTTATCCTCCATTGAAGCAGACACCGTGGCAGATGCGCTGCTGACCATTTTCAGCCGAGTGGGGTTCCCCAAGGAAGTCCTGACAGACCAAGGGTCCAACTTCATGTCGGCCCTGCTCCGGTGCTTGTGGGAGAAATATGGGGTTCGGCACAGCTGGGCCTCAGCATATCATCCCCAGTCCAATGGGCTGGTGGAGAGGTTCAATGGGATGCTAAAGATGATGCTGAAATCTTTTTGAACCAGCACCCACAGGACTGGGACAAGTACCTACTGCACCTACTTTTCGCGTACAGGGAAGTGCCCCAGGAGTCTACCGGATTCTCGCCCTTCGAACTGTTATACGGCAGGAGGGTGAGGGGGCCCCTGGACCTGATGAGAGACGAATGGAGGGGGAGGCTGCCCCCGAGGGAGAGTCAGTGGTGGAGTATGTCCTGACCTTCCGAGAGAGATTTACTGAGCTCATGAGCCTGGCCAAGGGAAATCTGGCCAGAGCCCAGAGGAAGCAAAAGGTCTGGTACGACCGCACGGCACGGGCCCGCGCCTACGCCACCGGGGATCAGGTGATGGTTCTCATCCCCGTGAGGAAAAACAAGCTGCAGGCCGCTTGGGAAGGCCCTTTCAAGCTTGTCAAGCAGCTAAATGAGGTAAATTATGTGGTGGAGCTGTCTAACCAGGCACACCACTGCCGGGTGTACCATGTCAATATGATGAAGCCATATTATGACAGGGGGAATGTGGTGCTGGCCGTGTGTGGACATTGGGAGGAGCAGGGAAGTGACCCTCTAGTAGATCTATTCCCTGAGACAGGAGCTGGCTCCTCCCAAGAAACGGTCCCCCTCTCTGATCAGCTAACCCCTGCCCAGCAAGCTGAGATCAGAGGGGTGCTGCATCTGTACCGGCAGCTGTTTTCCAGCCAGCCTGGACGCACTAATCTGACCGTCCACTGGGTGCAGACAGGAGTGCACCAACCTTAGTACCAGTCCCATATGGTCTAGTGGTCAGGATTCCTGGTTTTCACCCAGGTGGCCTGGGTTCAATTCCCGGTGTGGGAACAGTTTTTGGGGAGGGATAGCTCAGTGGTTTGAGCATTGGCCTGCTAAACCCAGGGGTGTGAGTTCAATCCTGGAGGGGGCCATTCGGGGATCTGGGGCAAAAATTGGGGATTGGTCCTGCTTTGAGCAGGGGGTTGGACTAGATGACCTACTAAGGTCCCTTCCAACCCTGATATTCTATGAACCTATAAGATGCTCCCCGTTCTGAGTCACAGGGAAGACAGCTCGGGACCTGGAAAGAGAGGTCAAGGACATGCTGGCTTTGGGGGTGATCCAGCCGTCATCCAGCCCTTGGGCCTCCCCAGTGGTGCTGGTCCCCAAAAGGGATGGGTTGATCCGGTTCTGTGTGGACTATCGGAAGCTCAATGCCATCACTGTATCTGATGCCTACCCCATGCCCCGGCCGGACGAGCTCCTAGAGAAGCTGGGAGGGGCTCGGTACCTTACCACCATGGATCTTACAAAGGGCTACTGGCAAGTGCCACTGGATGCAGATGCCTGGCTGAAATCTGCCTTCATTACCCCTCTGGGGCTCTACGAATTCCTGACCCTGCCTTTCGGCCTCAAGGGAGCGCCAGCCACCTTCCAGCGCCTGGTGGATCAGCTACTGAAGGGGATGGAGACTTTCGCTGTGGCGTATATCGATGATATCTGTGTCTTTAGCCAGACCTGGGAGGACCAGGTGTCCCAAGTTAAACAAGTGCTGGACCGACTCCGGGAGGCTGGGCTGACCGTAAAAGCAGAGAAGTGCAAGGTGGGGATGGCTGAAGTGTCCTACCTGGGCCACCGGGTGGGGAGCGGCCGCCTAAAGCCAGAACCAGCCAAGGTGGAGGTGATCCGGGACTGGCCCGCTCCCCAAACTAAAAAGCAGGTCCAGGCCTTTATTGGGATGGCGGGGTACTATCGAAGATTTGTGCTCCACTTTAGCGCCATAGCCACCCCCATCACTGAGCTATGTAAGAAGGGGAAGCCAGACAAAGTGGTCTGGACCGAGGAGTGCCAGAGGGTTCTCTGTGCACTGAAGGAGGCTTTGATCAGGGGCCCGGTTCTGGCAAACCCAGACTTTGACAAGCCCTTTCTGGTGTTCACCGACGCCTCAGACATGGGACTGGGGGCGGTGTTAATGCAGGAGGATGAAACGGGGCAGAGACACCCCATCGTGTATTTAAGCAAGAAGCTGCTACCCCGAGAGCAGAATTATGAGGCCATCGAGAAGGAATGCCTGGCCATGGTGTGGGCCCTCAAGAAACTAGAGCCATATCTATTCGGGCGACACTTCACCGTGTACACCGACCACTCGTCCCTGACCTGGCTACACCAGATGAAAGGGGCCAACGCTAAGCTCCTGCAGGATTACGACATGGACGTGGTCCATGTGAAAGGAAGAGCCAACCTGATAGCGGATGCGTTGTCCCGGAGAGGGGGCCCGGAACGTCCCCAGGCCACTGGTTAGAGTGACCCCGCTCAGTACAGTCTCGAAGAGGGATGTGACGGAGTAGGGAGCGAGATGGATTTGACCTGGGAGGCTGGCTGCATTGGGAAAGGCTGCATCGGGAATGCGAGACTTTACCTGAGGCTGTAACATGAGCCAGGACGGGTGTTGGGAGGTGACACCTTTGGCTGGGAGAATGGTAAAAGGCGAGAGGAGGGACCCCAGGGGAGGGGAAGAGCCTGCTGGAGGTTTGGCTGTTTTTTTGTCAGTTTGGAGCTGGGTGGTGAAATGCAGGGAGCCCCTGAGCCGGGGTCTAAGCTCCCTGCCCCCCAGAAGGCCCCAGCTGAGGGGTCCTGGTTATACTTACAAGCTCTGTTTGGACTCTTTCCTGACAACCCAAATAAACCTTCTGTTCTACTGGACGGCTGAGAGTCACATTGAATCCCGGGAAGAGGGGTGCAGGACCTGACTCCCCCACACTCCGTGACACCCTCACACTCCCCCCTCCCCCACCCTCACACACACCCCCACCCGCAGCCTCAACATCACACTCACACTCACCCCCACCCCAACACTCACCCTCACCCTCACCCCAACCCTCACCCTCACCCTCACTCCGACCCCTCCCTAAACCAACCCCCCACCCTCACCCCCACCCCCACCCTCACCGTCAACCTCACCAAAATCCCCAACCCAACCCTCACCCTCACCCTCACCCTAACCACAATCCCCCACACCCACGCTCAGCCTAACCCCCACCCCCACTCCTCATCCTCACCCCCACCCCCAACCTCACCGTCACCCTCACCCTAACCCCCACCCCCATGCCCACCCTCTCACCCATCCTCACCCTCACTTCCACCCCCACCCGCACACCAACACTCACCCTCACCATCAGCCCCCCACCCACACCCACATCCCAACCCTCACCCTCACCCTCACCCCCACCCACACCCCCAACCTCACCCCCAGCCCCACTCCCACATTCACCCTCACCCTCACCACCACCACAAACCCCACGCTCACCCTCAACCTCCCCCTCACCCCCAACCCAACACTCACCCTCACCCTCACATCCACCCCGCAATCACCCTCACCCTTACCCTCAACCTCGCCCCCCACCCCCAACCTCACACTCACCCTAACCCTAACCCTCACCCTCACCCTCATCCCACACCCACCCCTACCCTCACCTTCACACTCACCCTCACCCCCACCGCCACACCCACCCTCAGCCTCACCCTCACCCCCCACCACCACCCTCAATCTCACACTCACCCTCACTCTCACTCACCCCCACCCCCAACCTCACCCCCACCCACACTCTCACCCTCACCCTCATACCCACCTTCACCCTAATCCCCACACCCACCCTTACCTTCACCCTCACCCCCACCCCTACCCTCACCCTCACGCTCACCCTCACGCCCAGCCCCACCGCCACACCCACCCTCAGCCTCACCCTAACTCCCAACCCCACCCACACACTGAACCTCACCCTCACCCCGCCCAAAACCCTCACCCTCACCACCACCCCCACCCCAACCATCAACCTCACCTTCACCATCACTCCCACACCCCAACCCCAAACCCACCCTCACCATATCCCTCACCCTCACCCACAACCTCACCCTCACCCTCACCTTCACCGCACCCCCAACCTCACCCTCCCCCCCCCACGGCCACCCTAACCATCACTCTCACCCCCACGCTCACCTACACCCTCACCCTGGACCCCACATTCACCCTCACCCTCACCCTCAGCCTCACACTCAATCTCAACCCCACCCCTCACCCCACCCTCACCCTCACCCCACCCCTACCCTCACTCTCAAACCCACCCCCACCCCCACTCTGACCCTCACCCTCGCCCCGACCCTCACCCTTACCCTCACCCTCACCCCCACCCCCACCCTCACCCCCACCCCAAAAACCCACACTCTCACCCTCACTCTCATCCACAGTACTGCCCTCAACCTCACGTTCAACGTCACCCTCTCTCTCATCGCCACCTCCACAATCACCCTCACACACACCGTCACCCAAACCGCCACTCGCACTCCCACCCTGACTCTCACCCCCACCCCCACACTCACCCCCACTCACACCCGCACTCTCACCCTCACCCTCACTCTCAACCCAACACCCAACCCACATCCACCCCCACCCTCACCCTCACCCGCACCCTCACCGTAATGCTCATCCTCACCCTCACCCCCACTCCCACCCCCACGTCCAACCCTCACAATCCCCCTATCCGTAACCCTCACCCTCAACCTCACCCCAACTCCCACCCCCACCCCACCATCACCCTCACCCTTACCCCAACCCTCACAATCACCCTCACCCTCACACACAAACCCATACCCACGACCAGGCACACCCCTAACCCCACCCCAACCCTTACGCTCACCCTCACCCCCACCCCAACTCACAGCTTACAATCACTCACACCCCAACCCCACCCTCACCCTCACCCCCAAACCAAACCCCCAGCCTCACCCTCTCCCTCACCCTTCACCAGCACTCCCACCCCGACCCCCACCCTCACCGTAACCTCCACACCCACCCTCACCCTCACCCCAACCCCCTCCACCACCCTACCCCCACCCTTACCCTCACCTTCAGCCTCACTCTCACCCCCACCCCCACCCTCACTCTCAGCCTCAGCCTAACCCTAACCCTAACACTCACCCTCACCCTCACCCACACCCTCCCTCTCACCCCCACCCCAAACCTCACCCTAACCCCCACCCCCACCCTCATCCTCACCCTCACCGTCACTCCCACCCTACCCCCAAACCCACCCTCGCACTAACCCGCACCCTCACCCACACCCTCACCCTCACCCCCATAGAATCATAGAATCTCAGGGTTGGAAGGGACCTCAGGAGTTCATCTAGTCCAACCCCCTGCTCAAAGCAGGACCAACCCCAACTAGATCATCCCAGCCAGGGCTTTGTCAAGCCTGACCTTAAAAACCACTAAGGAAGGAGATTCCACCACCTCCCTAGGTAACCCATTCCAGTGCTTCACCACCCTACTAGTGAAAAAGTTTTTCCTAATATCCAACCTAAACCTCCCCCTCTGCAACTTGAGACCATTACTCCTTGTTCTGTCATCTTCTACCACTGAGAACAGTCTAGATCCAGCCTCTTTGGAACCCCCTTTTAGGTAGTTGAAAGCAGCTATCAAATCCCCCCTCACTCTTCTCTTCTGCAGGCTAAACAATCCCAGTTCCCTCAGCCTCTCCTCATAAGTCATGTGCTCCAGCCCCCTAATCATTTTCGTTGCCCTCCGTTGGACTCTTTCCAATTTATCCACATCCTACTTGTAGTGTGGGGTCCAAAACTGGAGATGGAGCCATTGAGCACTACCCGTTGAGCACGACCATCCAGCCAGTTTTCTATCCACCTTACCATCCATTCATCCAGCCCATACTTCTTTAACTTGCTGACAAGAACACTGTGGGAGACTGTTTCAAAA
Source organism: Chelydra serpentina (assembly GCA_037349315.1). Taxonomy (NCBI): domain Eukaryota; kingdom Metazoa; phylum Chordata; order Testudines; family Chelydridae; genus Chelydra; species Chelydra serpentina. The sequence continues at coordinate 35,594 of JBAIAC010000648.1, forward strand.
GCTTTGCTAAAGTCAAGAAATAGCACATCCACTGCTTTCCCCTCATCCACAGAGCCAGTTATCTCATCATAGAAGGCAATTAGGTTAGTCAGGCATGACTTGCCCTTGGTGAATCCATGCTGACTGTTCCTGATCACTTTCCCCTCCTTTAAGTGGTTCAGAATTGATTCCTTGAGGACCTGTTCCATGATTTTTCCAGGGACTGAGGTGAGACTGACTGGCCTGTAGTTCCCCGGATCTTCCTTCTTCCCTTTTTTAAAGATGGGCACTACATTAGCTTTTTTCAAAGTCATGCAGAACCTCCCCTGATTGCCATGATTTGTCAGAGATAATGGCCAATGGATCTGCAATCACATCGGCCAACTCCTTTAGCACCCTCGGATGCAGTGCATCCGGCCCCATGGACTTGTGTTCGTCCAGCTTTTCTAAATAATCCCGAACTACTTCTTTCGCCACAGAGGGCTGGTCACCTCCTCCCCATACCGTGCTGCGGAGTGCAGCTGTCTGGGAGCTGACCTTGTCTGTGAAGACAGAGGCAAAAAAAGCATTGAGTACACTAGCTTTCTCCACATCCTCTGTCACTAGGTTCCCTCCCTCATTCAGCAAGGGGCCCACACTTTCCTTGATTTTCTTCTTGTTGCTCACATACCTGAAGAAACCCTTCTTGTTACTCCTAACATCTCCGGCTAGCTGCAACTCCAAGTGTGATTTGGCCTTCTAATTTCACTCCTGCATGCCTGAGCAATATTTTTATACTCCTCCCTGGTCATTTGTCCAATCTTCCACTTCTTGTAAGCTGCTTTTTTGTGTTTAAGACGAGCAAGGATTTCACTGTTAAGCCAAGCTGGTGGCCTGCCATATTTACTTTTCTTTCTACACATCGGGATGGTTTGTTCCTGCAACCTCAATAAGGATTCTTTAAAATACAGCCAGCTTTCCTCGACTCCTTTCCCCCTCATGTTATTCTCCCAGGGGACCTTGCCCATCAGTTCCCTGAGGGAGTCAAAGTCTGCTTTTTTGAAGTCCAGGCTCTGTATTCTACTGCTCTCCTTTCTTCCTTGTGTCAAGATCCTGAACTCGACTATCTCATGGTCACTGCCTCCCAGGTTCCCATCCACTATTGCTTTCTTTACTATTTCCTCCCTGTTTGTGAGCAGCAGGTCAAGAAGAGCTTTTCCCCTAGTTGGTTCCTCCAGCAACCGCACCAGGAATATTGTCCCCTACACTTTCCAAAAACTTCCTGGATTGTCTGTGCACCGCTGTATTGCTCCCCCAGCAGATATCGGGGTGATTAAAGTCACCCATGAGAACCAGGGCCTGTGATCTAGTAACTTCTGTTAGTTGCTGGAAGAAAGCCTCGTCCACCTCATCCCCTGGTCTGGTGGTCTGTAGCAGACTCCCACCACGACATTACCCTTGTTGCTCACCACTTCTCAATTTTCATCCAGACACCCTCAGGTTTTTCTGCAGTTTCATACTGGAGCTCTGAGCAGTCATACTGCTCTCCTTACATACAACGCAACTCCCCCACCATTCTCTGCCCTGCCTATCCTTCCTGAACAGTTTATAGCCATCCATGACAGTACTCCAATCGTGTGAGTTATCCCACCAAGTCTCTGTTATTCCAATTACATCATAATTCCTTGACTGTGCCAGGACTTCCAGTTCTCCCTGCTTGTTCCCCAGGCTTCTTGCATTTGTGTATAGGCATTTAAGGTAACTCACCGATTGTCCTGCTGTCCCAGTATGGGGCAGGAGCCCTCCCCTCTTGCACTCACCTACTTGTGCTTCTTCCCGGTATCCCACTTCCCACTTACCTGGGGTTTTGGTCTCCCTTCCCCCTCACACTAACCCCACCCCAACCCTAACCCCACCCGCACTCTCACCTTCAACTCTCACCCGCATCCGAATCCCCGCCCTCACCCTCACCCTCACCCCCACCCCCACCGCTCACCCTCACCCTAATCCTCATCCTCACCCTCACCCCACCCCCAGCCCCACGCCCACCCTCACCCTCACCCCCACCGCCACTCGACCCTCACCCTCACCCCACCCCCACCCACACTCTCCCCTCACCCACCACCTAATCCTCCTCCTCACCCCACGCAGACTCCCAATCTCACACTCACCCTCACCCTCACACTAACCCCACCCCCACCCGCACACTAAGCCCCACCTCCTCCCCAACACAGCCTCACCATCACCCACCCCCCTCACCCTCACCCTAACCCCCTCCCCCACCCCCAGCCCTCACCCCTGCCCTCACCCTCACCCTCACCCCCACCGTAACCCACACCCACAACCTCACCCTCACCCCCACCCCCACCCTCACCTCCACCCCCACAACCACCCACACTCTCACCCTCACCCTCACTCTCACCCACAGCACCGCCCTCAACCTCACCCTCACCTTCACCCTCTCTCTTCATCGCCACCCCCACGCTCACCCTCACCCACACCGTCACCCAAACCCCACTCCCACTCCCACCCTGACCCTCACTCCCACCCCCACCCTCACCCTCACCCCCACCCCAACCCTCCCCCTCCCCCTTTCCGTAACCCTCACCCTCAACCTCACCCCAACTCCCACCCCCACCCCCACCCTCAACCTCAACCTCACCCTCACCCTCAACCCAACCCCCACCATCACCCTCACCCTCACCCCACCCCACCCCCACCCCCAAAGTCACCCTCACCCCGACCCTCAACGTCACCCCCACCACCACCATCACGGTCAACCTCACCCTAACTGCCGCCACCCACCCTCACCCCAACCCCACCCTCACTCTCACCCTCAAACTCACCTCACCCCAAACCCCCATCCTCACTCTCAGCTTTACCCTGCCCCTACCCCTCACCCTAAGCGCAACCCCAACCCCACCCTCACCCTCAGGAACACCAAAAAACCCCACCCGCACCCTCACCATCACCCCACACTGACTCCCACCCCCACACTCACCCTCACCTTCACCCTTATCCCCACACTCACCCTAACCCCGACCCCCTCCCAACCCCAACCCTCACCGTCACCCACCCCCCCTCGCCCTCACCCTCACCCTCACCCCCACCGTAACCCACAAACCCACCCTCACCCTCACCCCCCCCCCACCCTCACCCCCCCCTCACCTTCACCCTCACCCACACCCCCACATTCACCCTCACCCCCACCCCACAACAACCCACACTCTCACCCTCACCCTCACTCTCATCCACAGCACTGCCCTCAACCTCACGCTCACCGTCACCCTCTCTCTCATCGCCACCCCCACGCTCACCCTCACCCACACCGTCACCCAAACCCCAACCCCCACCCTCACCCTCACGAACAGCAAAAAAACCCCACCCGCACCCCCACCATCACCCCCACACTGACTCCCACCCCCACACTCACCCTCACCTTCACCTTATCCCCACCCTCACCCTAAACCCCACCCCCTACCCAACCCCAACCCTCACCGTCACCCACCCCCCCTCGCCCTAACCCTCACCCCCACCGTAACCCACAACCCACCCTCACCCTCACCCCACCCCACCCTTACCCTCACCCCCACCCCAACAACCCACACTCTCACCCTCACCCTCACTCTCATCCACAGTACTGCCCTCAACCTCACGTTCAACGTCACCCTCTCTCTCATCGCCACCCCCACAATCACCCTCACCCACACCGTCACCCAAACCGCCACTCGCCACTCCCACCCTGACCCTCACCCCCACCCCCACACTCACCCCACTCACACCCGCACTCTCCACCCTCACCCTCACTCTCAACCCAACACCCAACCCACATCCACCCCCACCCTCACCCTCACCCGCACCCTCACCGTAATGCTCATCCTCACCCTCACTCCCACTCCCACCCCCACGTCCAACCCTCACAATCCCCCTATCCGTAACCCTCACCCTCAACCTCACCCCAACTCCCACCCCCACCCCACCATCACCCTCACCCTTACCCCAACCCTCACAATCACTCTCACCCTCACACACAAACCCATACCCACGACCAGGCACACCCCTAACCCCACCCCAACCCTTACGCTCACCCTCACCCACCCCCACTCACAGCTTACAATCACTCACACCCCAACCCCACCCTCACCCCCAAACCACACCCCCACCCTCACCTTCTCCCTCACCCTTCACCAGCACTCCCACCCCGACCCGCACCCTCACCATCACCCTCACCGTAACCTCCACACCCACCCTCACCCTCACCCCAACCCCCTCCGCCACCCTACCCCCACCCTTACCCTCACCTTCAGCCTCACCTTCAGCCTCACCCCCACCCCACCCTCACCCTCACCATAACCCTAACTCCAAAGCCTACCGTCACTATCACCCTTACCCCCACCCCCAACACCACCCTCACCCTCACCCTCAACCTCACTCCATTCCCACCCCACCTCCACCCTCACCCTCACCCCGACCTCCACCCCATCCTCCTCTCCCACTCACCCCTGATCCTCAACAGCACCCCCACCTTCCTCCTCACCCTCACCCTCATCCTCACCCCCACCCCCACCGTCGCTCTCACCCCTCACCCTCTCCCTTACCCCCCACCCTCACGCTCACCCCACCCTCACCCCAACCCCTCTCCCGCCCTCACCATCACCCCAACTCCCACCAGCACCCTCACCCTCACCCTCATCATCAACCCTACCCTGAACCCCACCACCACCACCACCCACACACTCAACGTCACCCACACCCTCACCCTCATCCCACCACGACCCCCTCCCTCACCCTCACCCCCAGACTCACCTTCACCCTAAGCCTCACCCTCACCCCACCCCCACCCGCGCCATCACACTCAACCCCACCCCCGCCCTCTTACCCACACTCACCTTCATCCTATCCCCGACCCACAACCCCACTCCCCACCCCCACCTCACTCTCACCCTCACCCCCCACCCCCACCCAAACCCCCACCTCACCCCAACCCCAGTCCCACCCTCACCCTCTCTCTCACTCTCACCCGCACCCTCCGCCCCACCCCCCACCCCCACCCTCACCCTCACCCTGACCCCACCCCCACTCCCACTCTCACCCCCACCCCCACTCCCCACCCTCACCCTCACCCCACTCCTAACCACACCCTCACTCTCACCCTTACCCTCACACTCACTGTCACTCTCACACTCAGCCTAATCCTAAACCCTCACCCTCACGCTCAACCTCACCCTCACCCCAACCGCCCCTCTCACCCCCCACTCCCACCCTCACCATCACCCTCACCCTCACCCCCACCGTAACCCACAACCCCACCCTCACCCTCACCCCCACCCCCACCCTCAACCTCACCCGCCACCCCCACAACAACCCACACTGTCACCCTCACCCTCACTCTCATCTACAGCACTGCCCTCAACCTCACGCTCACCGTCACCCTCTCTCTCATCGCCACCCCCACAATCACCCTCACCCACACCGTCACCCAAACCGCCACTTGCACTCCCACCCTGACCCGCACCCCCACCCCCAACAGTCACCCTCACCCCGACCCTCAACGTCAGCCCCACCCCCACCCTCACCGTCAACCTCACCCTAACTGCTGCCACCACCCTCACCCCCAACCCCACCCTCACTCTCACCCTCAAACTCCCCTCACCCCAAACCCCCATCCTCACTCTCACCTTCACCCTCACCCTCACGCTCACCCTAAGCGCAACCCCAACCCCCACCCTCACCCTCACAAACACCAAAAAACCCCACCTGCACCCTCACCATCACCCCACACTGACTCCCACCCCCACACTCACCCTCACCTTCACCCTTATCCCCCACCCCCCCTCACCCTAACCTGCATCCCCTCCCCAGCCCCAACCCTCACCGTCACCCCCCCTCACCCTCACCTTCACCCCCTCCCCCAGCCCCAGCCTGACCCTCGCCCTCACCCTCACCTCCACCGTAACCCACAAACCCCACCCTCACCCTCACCCCCCACCCCCACCCTCACCCCCACCCCCACAACAACCCACACTCTCACCCTCACCCTCACTCTCATCCACAGCACTGCCCTCCACCTCACGTTCACCGTCACCCACTCTCTCATCGCCACCCCCACAATCACCCTCACCCACACCGTCACCCAAACCGCCACTCGCACTTCCACCCTGACCCTCACCCCCACCCTCACCCCCACTCACACCCGCACCCTCACCCTCAACCTCACTCTCACTCTCAACCAAACACACAACCCACATCCACCCCTACCCTCACCCTCACCCGCACCCTCACCGTAATGCTCATCCTCACCCTCACCCCCACTCCCACCCCCAGTCCAACCCTCACACTCCCCCTATCCTTAACCCTCACCCTCACACTCGACCTCACCCCAAGTCCCACCCCCAACCCCACCATCACCCTCACCCTCACACACAAACCCATACCCACGACCAGGCACACCCCTAACCCCACCCCCACCCTTACGCTCACCCTCACCCCACCCCCACTCACAGCTTACAATCACACACCCCAACCCCACCCTCACCCTCACCCCCCAAACCACACCCCCACCCTCACCCTCTCCCCTCACCCTTCACCAGCACTCCCACCCCCACCCCCACCCTCACCATCACCCCTCACCGTAACCTCCACACCCACCCTCACCCTCACCCCAAACCCCGCCGCCACCCCACCCCCACCCTTACCCTCACCTTAGCCTCACCCTCACCCCCACCCCCACCCTCACTCTCACCCTCAGCCTAACCCTAACCCTAACCCTAACACTAACCCTCACCCTCACCCACACCCCAACCCCACCCCCCACCCTAACCCTAACTCCCAAAGCCTACCGTCACTATCACCCTTACCCCCACCCCCACCCCCACCCTCACCCTCACCCACACCCTCACCCTCAACCTCACCCCATCCCCATCCCATCCCCACCCCACCTCCACCCTCACCCTCACCCCGACCTCCACCCCATCCTCCTCCTCACAATCACCCTGATCCTCAACATCACCCCCACCCTCTCCTCACCCTCACCCTCACCCTCATCCTCACCCCCAGCGTCGCTCTCACCCTCACCCCAGCCCGACGCTCACCCTCACCTCTCCCTTACCCCCACCCTCACGCTCACCCCCACCCTCACCCTCACCCCCACCCCCTCTCCCACCCTCACCATCACCCCAACTCCCACCACCACCCTCACCCTCATCATCAACCCTACCCTCAACCCCACCACCACCACCCACACGCTCACCCTCACCCTCACCCTCACCCCACCCCCACCCGCACCATCACACTCAACCCCACCCCCGCCCTCTTTCCCACACTCACCTTCATCCTATCCCCGACCCACAACCCCATCCCCACCCCCACCCTCACTCTCACCCTCACCCCCACCCCCACCCAAACCCCCACCCTCACCCTCACCCTCACAGTAAAACCAAACCCCACCCTAACCCTCACCCTCACCCCCAACCCCAGTCCTACCCTCACCCTCTCTCTCACTCTCACCCGCACCCTCGCCCCACCCCCAACCCCACCCTCACCCTCACCCTGACCCCCACCCCCACTCCCACTCTCACCCCCACCCCCACTCCCACCCTCACCCTCACCCCACTCCTAACCACCACCCTCACTCTCACCCTTACCCTCACACTCACCGTCACTCTCACACTCAGCCTAAACCTAACCCTCACCCTCACGCTCAACCTCACCCTCACCCCAACCGCCCCTCTCACCTCCCACTCCCACCCTAATCCTCACCCTCACCCTCACCCAAACGTCACCCTCACCATCACCCTCACCCTCACCGCCACCGTAACCCACAACCCCACCCTCACGCTCAACCCCACCCTCACCCTCACCCCCACCCCCACAACAATCCACACTCTCACCGTCACTCTCACACTCAGCCTAATCCTAACCCTCACCTCACGCTCACCTCCCCTCACCCCAACCGCCCCTCTCACCTCCCACTCCCACCCTAATCCTCACCCTCACCCTCAAACAAACGTCACCCTCACCATCACCCTCACCCTTACCCCCACCGTAACCCACAACCCCACCCTCACCCTCACCCCACCCTCACCCTCACCCCCACCCTCACTCTCACCCCCACCCCCACAGCAACCCACACTCTCACCCTCACCCTCACTCTCATCCACAGCACTGCCCTCAACCTCACGCTCACCGTCACCCTCTCTCTCAACACCACACCCACGATAACCCTCACCCACACCGTCACCCACACCGCCACTCGCACTCCCACCCTGACCCTCACGCCCACCCCCCACCCTCACCGTCACCCCCACTCACACCCGCACCCTCACCCTCACTCTCAACCCAACACCCAACCCACATCCACTTCCACCCTCACCCTAATGCTCATCCTGGGGGTAGGTGTCAGGGTGATGGTGAGGGTTGGGGTGAGGGTGAGGTTGAGGGTGGGGTGAGGCTGAAGGTGAGGATAGGTCGTGAGGGTGGGAGTGAGGGTGAACCTGGAGGTGGGAATGGGGGTGGAGGTGAGGGTGAGGGTGGGGTTTGGGTGAGGGTGAGATTGGGGGGGGTGGTGGGGATGGGGATTGGAGTGAGGGTGAGGTAGAGGTTGAGTCCGTGGGTGGGGTTAGGGTTAGGGTTAGGGTTGGGGTGGGGTGGGGTAAGGGTGAGGTTGAGCGGTTACTCCCCCACCCTCGGCCTCATCCCACCCCCACCCTATTCTTAACCATAGCCCTAACCCTAACCCCTCACTCACACCCCCCCACACTCACCCACCCACCACGCCACCCCCACCCTCACCCACCCCACCACCCCAACCCACGCCCACCCTCAGCCCAACCGCCACCGCCAACCTCACCGTCACCATCACCATGAGCCTCACCCCCACCCTCACCGTCAACCTAATCCCCACCCACAACCCGCACCCTCTACCTCACCCTCACCCCCACCCCTACCCTCACTCTTAACCCCACCCCTACCCCCTCCCCAACCCTAACCTTCAACCTCACCCTCACACCCCAACCGCCATCTTCAACCCCACCCCAAACCCCACCCTCACCATTACCCTCACCCTCACCCCCTCCCCCCAGCCCACCCCCAACCCCACCCTCACCATCACTGTGAGCCTCACTCCCACCCTCATCCTAATCCCAACCCAACCCTCACCCCAACCGCCCACCCCCCAACCCCACCCTCACGCCTACCCCCACCCCAACCCTAACCTTCAACCTCACCCTCACCCCAACCGCCATCTTCAACCCCACCCCAAACCCCAACCTCACCATACCCTCACCCTCACCCCCTCCCCCCAGCCCACCCCCAACCCCACCCTCACCATCACTGTGAGCCTCACTCCCACCCTCATCCTAATCCCAACCCAACCCTCACCCCAACCGCCACCCCCCAACCCCACCCTCACCCTCACCCCTACCCCCACCCCAACCCCTAACCCTCAACCTCACCCTCACCACAACCGCCACCCCAAACTCCACCCCCACACTAATCCTCACCCCCCACCCTCACCCTCACCTAATCCCCACCCCAACCCGCACCCTCTACCTCACCCTCACCCCCACCCCACCCTCACTCTCACCCCCACCCCTACCCCCTCCCCAACCCTAACCTTCAACCTCACCCTCACGCTTTAACCCAACCCCCACAATTACCCTCACCCTCAAACCCAAAGCCACATCCACGCAATACCGCGCAATGAACAATTCATTCCTGTTCAGACCAAGATTCAAATTTATCCTGGAATCCTCTTAATAAACGCCAGTTAGGTTTGCTGCTTCGCTTCTTGCACTGGACTATCTCCTCCAAAAACAATTATGCGCTACTTGTTGGCTTTTCGTACAGATCCGTTCGTGAGAATACCTCACTACGATCATTCAATCCTGTTCACTGCAAGTTCCAAATGTCTCCTGGAAGCCTCTAGGAAACGCCCGTTAGATGTTCTACTGCGATTATTGTACCTATTAGTTTTTGAAAATGCCTCACAAAGCATTTCTATTTTGTTCACTGCTACAGACAAATTTAACCTGGAATCCTCCTCCAAAAGCCATTATGCTGCACTTGGCTTTTCGTAGAGATCCGTTCGTGAATACCTCTCAATTCAATCCTGTTCACGGCAGGTTCCCAAATTAACCTGGAATACCCTTAAAAAGTTCAGTTAGATGTGATGCTGCGGTTCATGTGCACATCGATTCGTGAAAATGCCTCACAAAGAGCATTTCAATTTTTTCCCTGCCACAGCTAAATTTCTCCTGGTATCCTCCTCCAAAAGTAATTATGCTCTACTGGTTTGCTTTTCGTACAAATCCGTTCGTAAGAATACCTCGCAATGCACAAGTCAATCCTGTTCACTGCTATTGCCAAATCGCTCCTGTAATCCACCTCCAAAAGCAGTTTTAATGAATTGCTACTATTTTGGTACAGATCCTTCCGCGAGAATACCTCACAATGAACAATTTAATCCTTTACAGGGCAAGTTCCAAAATTTTCCTGGAATCCTCTGAAAAAATGCCAGTTAGTTATGCAACTGGGCTTCTTCTTCGTGATTATTCCTCACAAAGAGCATTTCAAGTTTTCCACTGCCACAGCTAAATTTCTCCTGGAATCCTCCTCCAAAAGTATTTAAAAGTCCTGCTACGATTTTGGTAGAGATCCGTTCGTAAGAATACCACGTAATGAACAATTCAATCCTGTTCAGTGCTACTTCGAAATCTCTCCTGTAATCCACCTCGAGAAGCTATTTTAACGTACTGCTGCATTTTCGGAAAAGATCCTTTCGTAAGAATACCTCAGAATGAACAATTTAATTCTTTTCACTGCGAGTTACAAATTTATCCTGGAATACTCTTAAAATACGACAGTTAGATCTGCAGCTGTGCTTCTTGTTCGTGAAAATTCCTAACAAAGAGCATTTCTATTTGTTAATTGCTACATCTAAATATTTCCAGGAATCTTCCTAGAAATAAATTAGGCTGCACTGCTTGGCAGTTCCTACTGTACCGCTTGTGAGAATACCTCGTTTTGAATAACTGAACCCTGTTCACTGCTACTGCCAAATCTCGCCTGGAATCCTTCTCCAAAAGATATATAAGTGTACTGCTGCGATTTTCGTAGAGATCCGTTCGTGAGAATACCTCACTTCGATCAATTCAATCCTGTTTACTGCAAGTTCCAAATTTCTCCTGGACGCTTCTGTGAGACGCCCGTTAGACGTTATACTGCGCTTTTTGTATCTATTAGTTGATGAAAATTCCAAGGAAAGCATTTCAATTCTTTTCACTGCTACAGACCAATTTCACGTGGAATTCTCCGCCCAAAGCCGTTATGCTGCACTGGTTGGCTTTTCGAACAAATCCGTTCGTGAGAATACCTTACAATGAACACTTAAATCCTGTTAACAGCAAGTTCCATATTTATCCTGGAATCCTCTTTAAAAGGCCAATTAGATGTTCTGCTGCGCTTTTTGTACAGATCGGTTCGTGACAATTTCTCACAAAGATAATTTGAATTTTTTAACTGCTACAACTAAATTTTTCCAGGAATGTTCCTAGTAATCAATTAGGCTGCACTCCTTGGCTTTTCCTACTGTTCTTTTTTGGGGAATACGTCTTTTGCAAATCTCTCCTGTCATACACCTACAAAAGCTATCAAAATGTAATGCTGCCCTTTAGTTCAGATCCGTTCGTGAGAATACCTTGCAATGAACAATTCTATCCTGTTAATAGCAAGTTCCAAATTTATCCAGGACTCCTCTTAAAATGGCCAGTTTGATGTTCTGCTGCGCTTTTTGTACAGATCGGTTCGTGAAAATTCCTCACCAAGAGCTTTTACATTTTTTCACAGCTACAACTAAATTTCTCCTGGAATCCTCCACCGAAAGTATTTATTCAGCACTGGTATGCTTTCCGTACAGATCCATTCGTAGGAATATCTCGCAATGAACAATTCAAACCTGTTCACTGCTATTGCCCAATATCGCCTTTATTACACCTAAAAGAGCGATTTAAATGTAATGCTGCGATTCTGGTCCAGATCCGTTCGTGAGAATACCTCACAATGAACACTTCAATCCTGTTAATAGCAAGTTCCAAATTTATCCTGCAATCCTCTTTAAAAGGCAGCAGTTACATGTTCTGCTGCACTTTTCGTACAGATAGGTTCGTGAAAATTTCTCACAAAGAGCATTGGAATTTTTTAACTGCTACAACTAAATTTTTCTAGGAATGTTCCTAGAAATCAATTATGCTGCACTCCTTGACTTTTCCTACTGTTCCTTTTGTGAGAATACCTCTTTTGCCATTCTCTCCTATCACACACCTAAAAAAGCTATCAAAATGTAATGCTGCCCTTTTGGTCCAGATCCGTTCTTGAGAATACCATGCAATGAACAATTCAATCCTGTTAACAGCAAGTTCCAAATTTATCCTGCAATCCTCTTTAAAAGGCCAGTTACATGTTCTGCTGCACTTTTCGTACAGATCGGTTCGTGAAAATTTCTCACAAAGAGCATTTGAATTTTTTAACTGCTGCAACTAAATTTTTCTAGGACTGTTCCTAGAAATCAATTATGCTGCACTCCTTGGCTTTTCCTACTGTTCCTTTTGTGAGAATACCTCTTTTGTAAATCTCTCCTATCATACACCTACAAAAGCTATCAAAATGTAATGCTGCCCTTTTGGTCCAGATCCGTTCGTGAGAATACCATGCAATGAACAATTCAATCCTGTTAATAGCAAGTTCAAAATTTATCCAGGACTCCTCTTAAAAAGGCCAGTTAGATGTTCTGCTGCGCATTTTGTACAGATCGGTTCGTGAAAATTCCTCGCAGAGCATTTCAATGTTTTCACTGCTACAATTAAATTTCTCCTGGAATCCTCCAGCAAAAATAATTAAGCTGCACTGGTTGGATATTCGTCCACATCCGTTTGTAAGAATACCTCGCAATCAACAATTCAACCCTGTTCACTGCTACAGCCTAATCTCTCCTGTTATACACCTACAAAAGCTATTTAAATGTAATGCTGCGATTTTGGTACAGATCCGTTCGTGAGAATACCTCGCTATGAATAATGTTCACTGCTACTGCCAAATCTCTCCTGTAATCCACCTCCAAAAGCTTTTTAAAGGAACTGCTTTGAATTTGTTACAGACCATTAGTGAGAAAAGCCATTTAGCTGTACTGCTGAGCTTCTGGTACAGAACCCTTGCCAAAACCCCCACCCTCACCCTATCCCTAAATACACCGCCACCCTCAGCCTCAGCCCCCACCCCACTGTCCCCCACCATCTCACCCACACCATGACTGTAACCCTCACCCTAAACCTCACCCTAACCCCGACCCCAACCCTAACCCTCACTGTAACCCCCCACCCCAACAGTCAACCTCACCCTCACGCTCACCCCCACCCCAGTTCAAACCTCACGCTCAACCGTAAACTCACACCCACCCCCACCCCCCTCCAATAAATTCACCCTCACTCAAACCGCCCATCCCCACCCTCAGCCGAACTCTCACCCACAACCGCACACTCACTGCAACCGACACCTCGACCCTCACCCTCACTGTCACCCTCACTCTCACCCCCGCCCTCACGACCACCCTCACGCTCCCCCCACACCCCACGCCCACCCTCACCAACACTATCCCAGGGTGAGGGTGGGGGTGAGGTTGTGCATTACGGTGAGGGTGGGGGTGACTGTTAGCGTGAGACTAGGGGGTTGAGGGTGGGGGTGATGTTGGGGGAGAGGATGAGGTTGGGGTTGGGATTGAGGGTGGGGGTGGGGGTTCCGGTGCGGGAGAGGCTGAGGGTGATGGTTACAGTTAGGGTTAGGGATAGGGTCAGAGTGAGGGTGAGGTTGGGGATGAGGTTGGGGTGGGGGTAGCAGTTGGGATTAGGGTGGGGGTGAGAGTGGGTGTGGTGGTTAGGGTGAGGGTGAGGTTGGGGGTGGACGTGTGGGTCAGGGTTAGGGTGACTGTGGGGGAGATGGTGGGGGTGGGGGTGCGTGGAGGGTGAGACTGGTGGTGGGGTAGAGGGTGAAGGTTAGGATGAGGGTGGGGATGGCTGTGAGGATGAGGGTAGGGTTGCGGGTTGGTGTGGGGGTGAGGGTGAGGGTGATGGTGACGGTGGGTTTGGGAGTTAGGGTTAGCGTGAGCGTGAGGGTGGGGTGGGGTTGGGGTGGGGGTTGGCGTGAGGGTGAGGGTTGGGGTGTGAGTGAGGGTTGAGGGAGTGAGTGGGGGTGGGGGTGAGAGTGAGTGTAAGGGTGGGGGTGTGCGTGGGTGTGGGGGTGGTTTTGTGGATGAGGGTGAGGAAGATTGTGGGGGTTGGAGTAGGGGTGGAGGGGATGGTGAGGTTGGGGGTGGGGTGGGGGTGCAGGTGAGGGTGATGGTGAGGGTGGGGTTTGGGGTGACGTTGAGGGTGAGGATGGGGGTGGGGTTTGGGGTGAGGGTGAGGGCGTGAGTGAGGGTTAGGAGTAGGGTTCGGGTGAGGGTGGGCGTGAGGATGAGGGTGAGGGTGGGTGAGGGGTGGGTTTGGCTAAGGGTGAGGACTACGGAGGGTGCGGGGTTTCGAGTGAGGGTGGTGGTGGGGGTGAGGGTGAGGATGAGGGTGATCGTCAGGGTGGGGGTGGGGTGGGGTGAGGTTGAGCGTTACGATGAGGGTGAGGGTGCGGGTGAGTGTGAGGGTGAGTGTGTGGTTGGGGTCGGGTTGGGGGTGGGGATGAGGGTGAGGGTGAGCGTGAGGGTGGGGGTGGCAGTGGGGGTGAGGGTGAGAGTGGGGTTGCGGGTGAGGGAGTGGGTGAGGGTGGGGGTGAAGGTGAGGATGAGTGTGGGGGTAAGGGTGAGGGTGACGGTGAACATCGGGCAGGGTGTGAGGGTGAGGGTGAGGGCGAGGCTGGGGGTGGGGGTGAAGATGAGAGTGAGGGTCAGGAGGAGGCTGAGAGTGGTGGTCGGGGTGAGGGTGAGGGTCAGTCTGGGTGTGAGGGTGAGGGTGGGGGTGGGGGTGAGCGGGGAGGGATCAGGCGAGGGTGAGGGTCGGGGTGGGGGTGGGGTTGGGGGTAGGGTGAGGGTGAGGGTGGTGGTGGGAGTGGGGGTGAGCGTGAGGGTGAGAGTGTGGGTGGGGGTGGGGGTGAGGGTGTGGGTGAGGCAGAGGGTGGGGGTGGGGTGGGGGAGGGCGTGTGGGTGTGTTTGAGTGTGGGGGTGTGGGGGTGGAGGTGAGGGTGAGGGTGGGGTTGGGGGTGAGGGTGAGGATGTGTGTGATCGTCAGGTTGTGGCTGAGGTTGAGCGTTACGATGAGGGTGAGGGTGCGGGTGAGTGTGAGGGTGAGGGTGGGGTTAGGGGTCGGGTTGGGGGTGGGGATGAGGGTGAGGGTGAGCGTGAGGGTGGGGGTGGCAGTGGGGGTGAGGATGGAGAGTGGGGTTGCTAGTGAGGGTGGTGGTGAGGGTGAGGATGAGTGTGGGGGTAAGGGTGAGGGTGACGGTGAACATCGGGCTGGGGGTGAGGGTGAGGGCGAGGGTGGTGGGGGGGTGAAGATGTGGGTGAGGGTGAGGAGGAGGCTGATAGTGGTGGTCGGTGTGAGGGTGAGGGTCAGTCTGGGGGTGAGGGTGAGGGTGGGGGTGAAGGTGGGGGTGAGCGGGGAGGGTTCAGGCGAGGGTGAGGGCGAGGTGGGGTGGGGGGTGGGGTTGGGGGTAGGGTGAGGGTGAAGGTGGTGGTGGGAGTGGGGGTGAGCTTGAGGGTGGGGGTGGGGGTAATGGTGTGGTTGAGGCTGAGGGTGGGGGTGGGGTGGGGGAGGGTGTGTGCGGGAGTTTGAGTGTGAGGGAGTGGGGGTGGAGGTGAGGGTGAGGGTGATGGTGGGGTTGGAGGTGGAGGTGAGGGCGATTGTGACGGTGGGCTTGGGGTTTAGGGTGAAGGTGAGGTGAGGGTGATCATGAGGGTGGGGGTGGGGTGGCGGTTAGGGTGAGGGTGAGGGTGCTGGTGAGGTTGGGGGTGGGGGTGGGGGTGCGGGTGAGGGTGATGGTGAGGTTGGGGTTTGGGGTGACGGTGAGGGTGAGGGTGGGGGTGGGGTTTGGGGTCAGGGGGAGGGCGAGAGTGAGGGTTAGGATTAGGGTTCGGGTGAGGGTTGGCATGAGGATGAGGGTGAGGGTGGGTGAGGGGTGGGTTTTGGGTTAGGGTGAGGATTACGGAGGGTGCGGGGTTTCAGGTGAGGGTGAGGGTGGGGGTGGGGGTGAGGATGAGGGTGATCGTCAGGGTGGGGTAGGGTGGGGGTGGGAGTGGGGGTGAGGTTGAGCGTCACGATGAGGGTGAGGGTGCGGGTGAGTGTGAGGGTGAGGGTGGGGTCGGGTTGGGGGTGGGGAAGAGGGTGAGGGTGAGCGTGAGGGTGGGGGTGGCAGTGGGGGTGAGAGTGGGGTTGCGGGTGAGGGAGTGGGTGAGGGTGTGGGTGAGGGTGAGAATGAGTGTGCGGGTAAGTGTGAGGGTGACGATGAACATTGGGCTGGGTGTGATGGTGAGGGTGAGGGCGAGGGTGGGGGTGGGGGTGAAGATGAGGGTTAGGGTGAGGAGGAGGCTGAGAGTGGTGGTCGGGGTGAGGGTGGGGGTGGGGTGAGCGGGGAGGTTTCAGACGAGGTGAGGGTCAGGGTGGGGGTGGGGGTGGGGTTGGGGGTAGGGTGAGGGTGAGGGTGGTGGTTGGGAGTGGGGGTGAGCGTGAGGGTGAGAGTGCGGGTGGGGTGGGGGTGAGGGTGGGGGTGAGGGTGTGGGTGAGGCTGAGGGGGTGGGGTGGGTGGGGGAGGGCGTGTGGGTGAGTTTGAGTGTGGGGGAGAGGGGGTGGAAGTGAGGGTGAGGGTGAGGGTGGGGTTTGGGGTGAGGGTGAGGATGAGTGTGATCGTCAGGGTGGGAGTTTGGTGGGGGTGGGAGTGGGGTGGGGGTGAGGTTGAGCATTACGATGAGGGTCAGGGTGCGGGTGAGTGTGAGGGTGGGGTTGGGGGTGGGGATGAGGGTGAGGGTGAGGTTGCGAGTGAGGGAGTGTGTGAGGGTGGGGGTGAGGGTGAGGATGAGTGTGGGGGTAAGGGTGAGGGTGACAGTGAACATCGGGCTGGGGGTGAGCGGGGAGGGTTCAGGCGAGGGTGAGGGTGAGGGTGAGGGTGGAGGTGGTGGTGGGGTTGGGGGTAGGGTGAGGGTGAAGGTGGTGGTGGGAGTGGGGGTGAGCGTGAGGGTGAGAGTGGGGGTGGGGGTGAGTGTGGGGGAGTGGGGGTGGAGGTGGAGGTGAGGGTGAGGGTGAGGGTGAGGGCGGGGTGGGGTGTGAGGGCGATGGTGACGGTGGGCTTGGGGTTTAGGATGAAGGTGAGGGTGAGGGTGAGCATGAGGGTGGGGGTGGGGTTGCGGTTAGGGTGAGAGTGAGTGTGGAGGTGGGGGTGGGGGTAACCACCCCCACCCCCACCCGCACGCTCACCCTGACCCTGACCCCCACACCCACCCTCACCCTAACCCTAACCGCAACCCCCGCCCCCACCCACCCCATGGTCACCCTCACACTTACCCCACCCCCACACTCACCACCACTCTCACCCTCACCCTCACCCTAACCCTAACCCTCACCCTCACCCTCACCCCAAACCCCACCCCCACCCTCACCCTCACCCTCGCCCTCACCTTTACCCTAAACCCCAAGTTCACCATCACCGTCATCCTCAATCGCACCCCCACCCTCACGCTCACCCCCACTCCCACCCCCACCCTCACCCTCACCCTCACCTTTACCCTAACCCCCAAGTTCAACGTGTCCGTCATCCTCAACCGCACCCCACCGCACCCTCACCCTCACGCTCTCTCCCACCCCACCCCCACCCTCACCCTCACCCTCACTCTGACTCCCAACCCTACCCTTGCCATCGTCCTCACCCTCACCCCCAGCCTGACGCTCACCCTCACCTTTACCCCCACCCTCATCCCCACCCTCACCCACACCCTCACCCTCATCCCCACCTCAACCTCCACTCCCAACATCACTCTGACCCCCACTCCTATCCCCACCCTCACCCTCACCCTCAACCCTACCCCTAACCCCAACCCCACCCCCACCCTCACCCTCACTCCAAACCCCACCCGCACCACAACCCTCACCCTCACCCGCACCCCCACCCCAACCTCACCATCACCCTCAACCTCAACCACAAAATCACGCCCACACACAACTCCACCCCCACCCCAAACCTTATGCTCACCCTCAACCCCACCCCCACTCACACCCTCACCCCACTCACACCCCAACACTCACCCTCACCCTCACCCTAACCCCTAACCCCACCCCACCCTCACGCTCTCCCTCACCCTGACACCCACCCAAACCCCCACCCCCAACCACACCCTTACCCTCACCCTCACTCTAACCCCAAGCCCACCGATCCCATCACTCTCACCCCGACCCCCACCCCCACCCTCACCCTCCCCATCCCCCATCCCGTCCCCCACACTCACCCGCAAGCCCACCCCATCCCCACCCTCCCCCTCACCACGACCCCCACCGCCACCCTCCTCCTCTCACTCATGCTCATCCTCACACCCACCCCCACCCTCGCCCTCACGCTCAACCTCACCCAAACCCTCATCCTCAACCCTACCCCGAACCCCACTGTGACCCCCACCCTCACCCTCACCCCCACTGCCACCACCACCCTCACCCTAACCCCGACCCACACCCCCACCCCTACACCCACGCTCACCCTCACACTCAAACTCACCCTCACTTCTACCTCCACCCGCACTCCCACCCTGACCCTCACCTCCACACCCACCCTCACCCTCACCCTCTTCCCAACCCCCAACCTCACCCCCACCCTCAAATTCACCCTCACCGTCACCCCAAACCCCACCCTCATCATCACCCTCAGCCTCACCCGCACCCACACCCCCAGCCTCACCATCAGCGTCAGCCTTACCTCAACCCCCACAATCACCCTCACCCTCACCCACAAACTCATACCCAGGACCAGGCACACGCCCAACCCCACCCCCACCCTTACGCTCACACTCCTCTTCACCCCCACTCTCACCCTCACCCTCACTCACACCTCAACCCCCACTCTCACCCGAACCCCCACCCCAACCCTAACCCTCTCCCTCCCCCTCCCCCTCACCCTCCCCCTCACCACCACCCCACCCCCAACCTCACCCGCACCCTCACAGTAACCTCCACTCCCTCCCTCACCCTAACCCCAACCCCCACCGCAACCCCACCCCACCCTCACCCTCACCCTCAGCAACACCCTAACCCTAACCCTGACCCTAACACTCACCCTCACCCTCACACACACCAAACACCCACCCCCACACTCACACTCACCCTAAACCCCAAGCCCACGGTCACCATCACCCTCACCCCCACGTCCACCCCCACCCTCACTCTCACCCACACCCTCACCCTCAATCTCACCCCACCCCAACACTCACCCTCACCTTCAAGCCCACACCCACCCTCACCCTCACCCCGACCCCCACCCCCACCCTCCTCCTCCCCCTCACACTGATCCTCACCCGCACCCCCACCCTCCTCCTCACCATCACCCTCACCCTCAACACTACCCTCAACCCAACCCCCACCCCCACCTTCAACTCACCCACACCCACACCCTCACCCCCACCCCCACAGTCACCCTCACCCCCAGATTCACCTTCGCCCTAAGCCTCACCCTCACCCCACTCCCACCCTCACCCTCACCCTCAACCCCAACCCAACGCCCGCCCTCTCCCCCACCCTCACCTTCATCTTAATTCTGACCCACACCCCCACCCTCACCCACACCCTCACTACCACTCGCACAATCACCCTCAATCTCACCCTCACCCCCACCCCCCACCCAAACCCCCACCCTCACCCTCACCCTAAACCAAAACCCCACCATAATCCTCACACTCAACCTCACCCTCACCCTCACCCTGACCCCACCCCACCCTCCTACTCACCCTCACCCTCATCCTCACCTCCACCCTCACACCCACCCTCACCGTCACCCTCATCCCCACCCCCACTCCCACCCTCTCCCTCATCATCACCCTCATCCTCAACACTACCCTCAACCCAACCCGCACCCACACCCCCACAATCACCCTCACCCTCAACCTCAAACACACACCCACGCCCATGCACAACCCCACCCCCACCCTTATGCTCACCCTCACAACCACCCCCACGCACACCCTCACCCTCACTCACACACCCACACCATCCCTCACCCTTACCCTCAGCCCAACGCCCAATCCAACTCCCACCCTCACCCTCACCACCACTCCCACCGCAGCTCCCACCCTCACCCTAACCACCACACCCACCCTCACCCCCACCCTAATCCCAACCCATACCCCCACTCCACCCCCACCCTCACCCGCACCATCACCCTCACTCTGACCCTGACTGAAAACCTAACTCTAACCCTCACCCTCACCCGCACCCAAACCCACAACCTCACCCCCACCCCCACCGTCACCCTCACCCCCAGCCACGTCCCCACCCTCACACTCACCATCACCCTCACCCCCACCCAACTCCCAACCTCACATTCACCATCACCCCCGCCCTCACCCTCATCCCCACCCTCACCCTTACCCCCACCCCCACCCTCACCCTCTGTCACGGAGTAGAGAGCGAGATGGATTTGACCTGGGAGGCTGGCTGCATTGGAAAAGTCTGCATCAGGAATGTGAGACTTTACCTGAGGCTGTAACATGAGCCAGGACGGGGGCTGGGAGGTGACACCTTTGGCTGGGAGAATGGTAAAAGGCGAGAGGAGGGGCCCCGGGGGAGGGGAAGAGCCTGCTGGAGGTTTGGCTGGTTTTCTCTCAGTTTGGAGCTGGGTGGTGAAACGCAGAGAGCCCCAGAGCCGAGCTCTAAGCTCCCTGCCCCCCAGAAGGCCCCAGCTGAGGGGTCCTGGTCATACTTACAAGCTCTGTTTGGACTCTTTCCTGACAACCCTAATAAACCTTCTGTTCTACTGGCTGGCTGAGAGTCACATTGAATCCCGGGAAGAGGGGTGCAGGACCTTATTCCCCCACTCCGTGACAACAGGTGGCAGAGGTGGGATCTTCTGCACCCCATGAACGGCACTTTCTGCAGTAAGAGACTGGAGAGCAGTACAACGAAGGGGGATTGACGGGGAGCAGGTTGCTGAAGAGGCAGAGAGAAGCGGTTTCAGGGGGTGGATTAGTTACGCTTAACCCTGAGGGGTGTGACCAGTGAGAAGGGCTGGCACACTAGGGGTTCCTCCTGGAAGCCGTGGGGGCCAAGACCGCACAGGCCTGAGAGTGGCCAACTGGAAGATGTATGCTAAGCGCCATAAGAACGACCTGGTGGAGCTGTGCAGGCAGAGGGGGCTGCGCATTGGGAAGTCCACCAAAGACCATCTGATTGCGTAGCCTTAGGAGAAGGATCGCTTGGATGACCCGATCCCTGTCCCTGGGGGAAGCCGCACGACAGACGCAGCATGGGCCCCAGGGCCTGACCTGGCTGGGAGGGGTCAGACTGCTGCCGAGGACATCCCAAGACCCCTCTCGCCTCTGCACAGGGGAGAGGTTGGGGAAAGCCCAGCAAATACCGAGGGCACCTGACCCAGCGGCCAGCAGGGGATCTTCCCGGAGGAGCTCCCCATCCCAGCAGTGGAGGCGGCTGGTTTGGGAGATGAAAATGAAGAAGCTGGAGGATAGCGAAAAGCAGCATCAGCATGAGGTGCAAGAGAAGGAGAAACAACGCCAGCATGAGGAGAAACAACGCCAGCATGAGCTGGAGCTGGCCAGACTGAGGAGCAGTGAGGCCCCGGCTGCGGTGAGTGAGGGGGGACCCAAGACTACAGGGAAGTTTGATTGTAACTTCCTGGCCGGCGTAAGGAAGGGGAAGACATAGACAGCTTCCTGGCGGCCTTTGAGAATGCCTGCAGGTTGCCCAAGGTTGACCCTGCAGACAAGATCCAGTATCTCACCCCCTTACTAGACCCTGCAGGCCTGGACGTGTACGGCCGAATGAAAGAGACGTAGACTGGGGAGTATGAACTGTTCAAAAAGGCCCTGCTCTGTGAGTTTGGGCTGAATCCCAAGATGTACCGTCAAAGGTTCCGGGATCAGCGAAAAACCCCTGAGATCACGTACCTACAACTGGCCAACCGGATACATGGATACGCCCGCAAGTGGACCGCTGGGGCCCAAACTATGGAGGACCTGCTCGAACTATTCGTACTGGAACAGCTGTATGAACAGTGCCCATCAGACCTGAAGCTATGGTTGAGGGACAAAAATCCAGGGAGCCCGCAGCACGCAGGGCGGCTGGCCAACGAGTTTGTGAACAGACGGTCAAGGGGTGGCAGGGAGGAATCCCAAAGGAGCAGGCCCACCCTGAGGCAGCAAGAGAGTCACCATGGGACCTCCCAAAGGGGAAATAGGGAGAACCCCCTCCCGAGGGGAACCTCCGACATCAGAACCAACCGACCTGCTCGAGGGGATCAACGGGACATGAGCTGCTATCACTGCGGCCAGAGGGGCCACTTACGGTCCCAGTGCCCCAAGATCAGAGACAGACTGAGCAGACCAAACCCGCACCGGGTTAACTGGGTAGGGACCCAGCCGGACGAGGGGCCGACAGCCCAGAGGAGGGGGGCTGGATGCTCCGGACTCAGGATTCTCGGTTTATAGGGTGGGCGCGGGGCTGTCCCTTCGGAGAGAGTGCCTTGTTCCCCTGGAGATAGATGGGAGGAAGGTCACTGGATACTGGGATACGGGCGCGGAGGTGACGCTGGCCCGGCCCGAGGTGGTGGCCCCAGATAGGGTGGTACCCAACACCTACCTGACCCTAACAGGGGTGGGCGGGACCCCGTTCAAGGTACCCGTGGCGAGGGTACACCTGAAATGGGGGGCCAAGGAGGGCCCCAAGGACATAGGGGTGCACCAGCATTTGCCCACTGAGGTACTGATGGGGGGGACCTAGAAGACTGGCCCAATGAATCCCTGGACACCCTGGTCGTGACCCGTAGCCAGAGCCGGCAAGGGGCACTACGCCCGGGCCTCGGAGAGGGTACCTCGCACAGGGCGCAGGACCCTGCCCCAGTGGGGAGGGAGTACCCCAGGACAAGGCGCAGAGAGGCTGCAGCCTCAGACACAGACAGCACAAGGGAGCAGGCTCCTATTCCTTCCCCAGCGGCTGAGTTCCAGGCCGAGTTACAGAGAGACCCCTCCTTGGGGAAGCTCAGGGACCTGGCCGACCGCAGGGAGGTGCAGACCATGTGGAGAGGCTGCCAGGAGAGGTTCCTCTGGGAGAAGGGGTTCCTGTACCGGGAATGGGCTCCCCCCGGTGAGATGGAGACATGGGGGATCAGGAGGCAGCTGGTGGTCCCCCAAAGTATCGCCGCAAGCTACTGTACCTGGCCCATGACATCCCTCTCGCAGGGCACCAGGGAATCCGGCGCACCAGGCAGAGGCTGCTACAGAACTTTTACTGGCCTGGGGTCTTTACAACTGTCCATCAGTACTGCCGGTCCTGTGACCCCTGCCAGCGGGTGGGGAAGGCTCGGGACAAGCGGAAAGCGGCTTTGAGGCCTTTGCCCATCATAGAGGAGCCCTTCCAGAAGGTGGCTATGGACAGAGTGGGGCCTCTCAGCAAGACAACCCGGTCGAGGAAGAAATACATTCTGGTGGTGGTAGATTTCGCCACCCGCTACCCCGAGGCGGTGCCCTTATCCTCCATTGAAGCAGACACCGTGGCGGATGCGCTGCTGACCATTTTCAGCCGAGTGGGGTTCCCCAAGGAAGTCCTGACAGACCAAGGGTCCAACTTCATGTTGGCCCTGCTCCGGTGCTCGTGGGAGAAATGTGGGGTCCGGCACAGCTGGGCCTCAGCATATCATCCCCAGTCCAATGGGCTGGTGGAGAGGTTCAATGGGACGCTAAAGATGATGCTGAAAACCTTTATGAACCAGCACCCGCAGGACAGGGACAAGTACCTACCGCACCTACTTTTCGCGTACAGGGAAGTGCCCCAGGAGTCTACCGGATTCTCGTCCTTCGAACTGTTATACGGCAGGAGGGTGAGGGGGCCCCTGGACCTGATGAGAGACGAATGGAGGGGGAGGCTGCCCCCGAGGGAGAGTCAGTGGTGGAGTATGTCCTGACCTTCCGAGAGAGATTTACTGAGCTCATGGGCCTGGCCAAGGGAAATCTGGCCAGAGCCCAGAGGAAGCAAAAGGTCTGGTACGACCGCACGGCACGGGCCCGCGCCTACGCCACCGGGGATCAGGTGATGGTTCTCATCCCCGTGAGGAAAAACACGCTGTAGGCCGCTTGGGTAGGCCCTTTCAAGGTTGTCAAGCAGCTAAATGAGGTAAATTATGTGGTGGAGCTGTCTAACCGGGCACACCACTGCCGGGTGTACCATGTCAATATGATGAAGCCATATTATGACAGGGGGAATGTGATGCTGGCCGTATGTGGACATTGGGAGGAGCAGGGAAGTGACCCTCTAGTAGATCTATTCCCTGAGACAAGAGCTGGCTCCTCCGAAGAAACGGTCCCTGTGACGGGTTGGGGCCACAGAGACCTGCTTGGTGCTGCCACCTGGTGTGCCAAGGCTACTTCTGCCCCTGCTTCCAGGCCTTTTCCAGCTTGGGACTCCCGAATCCTGTCTGTTTTGAGCCAGATTCCACTGATCTGCTGCAAACACAGACCCAGGTCCGAACCAAGTCCACTCACCACTGTAAGGCCCCTGGAAGCGCTCTTGCCTTTGACACCCAGCTGCTCAACTCCAAGGAGGTTCAAACCCTTAATAAATCCGTTTTACCCTGTATAAAGCTTATACAGGGTAAACTCATAAATAGTTCGCCTTCTATTTCAAAGATAGAAAGATATGCAGAACTGTTCACTTTCCCCAGGCACCAACTCGTACTCAAGGAAACTTAATAAGTAAAAAGTGATTTTAATATGTACAGAAAATAGGATTTAAGTGAGTTCAAGTAGTGACAGACAGAACAAAGCAAGTTACTTAGTAAAATAAAATAAAACACGCACGTCTATGTCTATTCAAAGTTAACACAGATAAAAGCCTCACCAAATTCGGATATTTTCCTTTTTACAGGCTGCAGAATTAGCCTGGGTCCAGCAGTCGCTCACACACCCTAGTGTCTTTGTCCTTTATTCAGTTCCCCTCAGGAATGTCCGGGGGGGGGGGGGGGGTGGAGAGCCTCTCCCTTTAGCCAGCTGAAGACAAAATGGAAGGGTCTTGCAAGGGCTTTTATAGCCTTTCTTCCTCTCCCTGCGTAGGATCCAGTTGCCCTGGAGTTTTGGGATCACATGGGCAAGTCACCTGTCCATGCGCCCTAA
This sequence comes from Chelydra serpentina, assembly GCA_037349315.1. NCBI lineage: Eukaryota > Metazoa > Chordata > Testudines > Chelydridae > Chelydra > Chelydra serpentina. The sequence goes on from JBAIAC010000648.1 coordinate 60,891, forward strand.
CCAGTCTAACCAGTTGCATTCCAGACCCGGCCCCAATGTGGATTGGGGTCTGCAACGTCTTTGGTCTGTCAAGTGCTCGCATTTAACAGGCACATTCTTTGCTCCAAAGATGATCCCATGCACTTACAAAGGCTATGTACAAAACCAGCAAATATAAAACCAATCTTCATAACTCCAACTACAACAATGATACATGCATACAAAGAGGAGGAGTAAATTCAGTAGGTCATAACTTTCACAGCGAGATGTTACATGGCACATGTAGCATAAAACATATTCTAGTTACATATATACATTTATAAGCATCTCCCCATAAAGTTTTATGGGGAACACCGTCACACCCTCCTCCTGAAGTTAATGCCAGAGACTTGGACACTGTCCATGGCGGAGGCAGTACACATAAAGCCCCTGTTTGTCTTTGGTCACACCCCTTTTCAGTACCGGCACACCACATGGTGTCATTCGTAATGGTTTTAGCAAAATGCGAGGTTCCTGGTCCCCGGGCGCCTGAAAATGGGTTGGGGTGTAGTATTGCTAACAGGATACAGATAGCAATACCTGTTAAGGCGTAGGAACCTCGGCATTTAGCTCTCAGTGCCATGAGGCGGCGTGCCTCAGTTTCCCCTTTCACACAGCAGCCTGGGCCTGTTATGGTTTTGTTGTTGTGCCAAGCTTTCAGCCGGTTACCCGATACAGGCCGACAGGTAACATGCTTGTACGACCGTGAGGTCACCATCCCAAGCATGTACAACAGTTTTTCCCACCTATCAGGTGTGTTCCCCATCTTGAAAGGGTTGACCCTCAGTGTTAACTCCTTTGTTATAACCCACAGATGAAGTAGGGAAAGACACAGGATTACCCACCCGTCTGTGTATCCTGGTAGGCACTCTGATTCAGATTCTTCTGCCTCTTTGGAGCAGGCTTCTGAATCAGGCATGGGTTTGAGGTTCTGGCAAGGAAAGGGTGTACTGCAACCCGGCCTGCCCTCGTCCCCTCCCTCTGGAATTTCTCTGGGCTGGTTCCCATCCCCTTGTGTGGCTTCACCCATGCAGAGACTCGCTCCCTTCTGCTTTGAAGAGAGAGGTTTACCTCCTACCCGTGTAGCAAGAACAACCTCTTTCTTGGACACCCCAGTATCTGTTCCCAACAGGTCAGCTGGACGGACTCCCCCCTCCAGGAGGTCTGACCCCCAGCTTTCCCTTCTAACCTGATCCACAGGAGAGGGGTCTGGCATCTGAAATGCAGACTTTTCACCCTCCTCCTGGGCAAGATCCTCCTGACAAAAGGTTGGCGGGCTCTCCGGCCCCCCCTCACCTTCCCTCCCTGAGCCTCTATCTGGGCCAGACACTCCCGTGTCCCCCCGAAGAGAAGGTGACCCTGGTCCAGCTGTGGGCTCCCAGCTGCAAGCTAAGATAGACCCTTCAGTGGCCTGCAAAATTCCCCCCTTGCTATGAGGTAGAACATTCCCCTCCCCCGGGGAGATGATTACAGGACAGGAACTGGCCACAGCCACCCCTGCCGCCACAGCTGCAGTCCCTGTGACTTCACCCCCCCCTCTGGGGTTTTCAGCACCAGGTTCCTGCTTGCTGCCACCCAGCCCTGGGACAGATTCTGCCACAGCAAAGAAATCATTTCCCAGTAGAAACGGTGCAAAATTGCATGACACTGTTGCCACAGTTAGCTTAGCCTGCAAGTTTTCCATTTGCATGTGTACTTTTGCCAAAGGTGCAATGACTTTGTAGCCACCCACCAGCTCCAATTCTGCCACTTTACCCGGCAACCAATCCTTCTCTGGGATCAGGTCCCTCCTGACTATAGAAATTTCAGCACCTGTATCTCTCAACCCAGTGATTACCTTCCCATTCAGTCTAACAGCATGCACATGCTCACTGCTTGGTGGTGTAGAAGTCAACTTCACAAACCCTGTGTGGAAAGAGGCAGCAGCTTCATGGGCCGCTTGATGCCTGTTTTCACTCAGCAGGGGACACTTATCTCTCAGGTGCTCGGTGGACTTACATCAATAGCACCTCCTGGGCTCCTCCGATTGTACAGGGAATTTGGGACGAGTACTAGGGCAATGGGGAGGTGAGCGCCCAGCCTCCTTTTTCCCAGGGGTAACACGGTGACTCTGTTTTCCTTCGACCCTGTACCCCTCTGCCAGTGGTTTATGCTTAATTGCAGCTTGCGCCTGCTCATAAGAGCTAATTGTCCCACAAGTACTGTTTTACATCATCACTGCACATATTCAGGAATTGTTCCTGAGCAACCAAATCACACATCCCTTCAAAGCTTGTAATGTCTCTTCCCCTCACCCACTTATCTACCAGAACTGTAATTTCATTTGCATAAGCCACATTACTTAATCCATCTCCCCTCTTAAGACTCCTGAATTTAACCCTGTAGGTTTCAGGTGTAACCTGAAACTGTTTCAAAACCAGTTCCTTAAATTGACCATAATTGGAGGCATCCCCAATGGGCATCTTATTGAATACGTCCAGAGCTCTGCCAGTCAATTTGGCTATCAAGGTGGTCATTTTTTGATCTTCAGGGATCGCATGGAGGGAGCACAGTCTCTCCAAGGTGATAAAATATTCGGCTATATCCTTGGATTCATCATACTGGAGGCATAGACGCTCCCATTTGGGGATTTTTGGGGAAGCAGAGCCGGCAGCTGAAGGGTTTCGACTCTTCAACTCTGCGATGGCCAGTTCATGCTTCTGGGCCTCCATAGCTCTCTTGTGGGCCGCCTCCTCCCTGATTCTTTCTGCTTCCATAGCTCTCTGGTGGGCCAGCTCCTCTGCTTCCATAGCTCTCTTGTGGGCCGCCTCCTCCCTGATTCTTTCTGCTTCCATAGCTCTCTTGTGGGCCAGCTCCTCTGCTTCCATAGCTCTCTTGTGGGCCACCTCAGCTCTCTTGTGGGCTTCTGTCTCTGCACTAATTTCCAGCGTACGTCACACCGTCACAGTCCCCCTCTCTAATCAGCTAACCCCTGCCCAGCAAGCTGAGATCAGAGGGGTGCTGCATCTGTACCGGCAGCTGTTTTCCAACCAGCCTGGACGCACTAATCTGACCATCCACCGGGTGCAGACAGGAGCGCACCAACCTATAAGATGCTCCCCCTTCCGAGTCACAGGGAAGACAGCTCGGGACCTGGAAAGAGAGGTCAAGGACATGCTGGCTTTGGGGGTGATCCAGCCGTCATCCAGCCCTTGGGCCTCGCCAGTGGTGCTGGTCCCCAAAAGGGATGGGTTGATCCGGTTCTGTGTGGACTATCGGAAGCTCAATGCCATCACTGTATCTGATGCCTACCCCATGCCCCGGCCGGACGAGCTCCTAGACAATCTGGGAGAGGCTCGGTACCTTACCACCATGGATCTTACAAAGGGCTACTGGCAAGTGCCACTGGATGCAGATGCCCGGCTGAAATCTGCCTTCATTACCCCTCTGGGGCGCTACGAATTCCTGACCCTGCCTTTCGGCGTCAAGGGAGCGCCAGCCACCTTCCAGCGCCTGGTGGATCAGCTACTGAAGGGGATGGAGAGTTTCGCTGTGGCGTGTATCGATGATATCTGTGTCTTTAGCCAGACCTGGGAGGACCAGGTGTCCCAAGTTAAACAAGTGCTGGACCGACTCCGGGAGGCTGGGCTGACCATAAAAGCGGAGAAGTGCAAGGTGGGGATGGCTGAAGTGTCCTACCTGGGCCACCGGGTGGGGAGCGGCCGCCTAAAGCCAGAACCAGCCAAGGTGGAGGTGATCCGGGACTGGCCCGCTCCCCAAACTAAAAAGCAGGTCCAGGCCTTTATTGGGATGGGGGGGTACTATCGAAGATTTGTGCCCACTTTAGCGCCATAGCCACCCCCATGACTGAGGTGGGGTGAGGTAAGAAGCGGAAGCCAGACAAGGTGGTCTGGACCGAGGAGTGCCAGAGGGCTCTCTGTGCACTGAAGGAGGCTTTGATCAGGGGCTCGGTTCTGGCAAACCCAGACTTTGACAAGCCCTTTCTGGTGTTCACCGACGCCTCAGACATGGGACTGGGGGCGGTGTTAATGCAGGAGGATGAAACGGGGCAGAGACACCCCATCGTGTATTTAAGCAAGAAGCTGCTACCCCGAGAGCAGAATTATGAGGCCATCGAGAAGGAATGCCTGGCCATGGTGTGGGCCCTCAAGAAACTAGAGCCATATCTATTTGGGCGACACTTCACCATGTACACCGACCACTCGTCCCTGACCTGGCTACACCAGATGAAAGGGGCCAACGCTAAGCTCCTGCAGGATTACGACATGGACGTGGTCCATGTGAAAGGAAGAGCCAACCTGATAGCGGATGCGTTGTCCCGGAGAGGGGGCCCTGAACGTCCCCAGGCCACTAGTCAGAGTGACCCCGCCCAGTACAGTCTCGAAGAGGGATGTGACGGAGTAGGGAGCGAGATGGATTTGACCTGGGAGGCTGGCTGCATTGGGAAAGGCTGCATCGGGAATGCGAGACTTTACCTGAGGCTGTAACATGAGCCAGGACGGGTGTTGGGAGGCGACACCTTTGGCTGGGAGAATGGTAAAAGGCGAGAGGAGGGACCCCGGGGGAGGGGAAGAGCCTGCTGGAGGTTTGGCTGTTTTTTTGTCAGTTTGGAGCTGGGTGGTGAAATGCAGGGAGCCCCAGAGCCGGGGTCTAAGCTCCGTGCCCCCCAGAAGGCCCCAGCTGAGGGGTCCTGGTTATACTTACAAGCTCTGTTTGGACTCTTTCCTGACAATCCAAATAAACCTTCTGTTCTACTGGCTGGCTGAGAGTCACATTGAATCCCAGGAAGAGGGGTGCAGGACCTGACTCCCCCACACTCCAGGACACCCTCACACTCCCCCCTCCCCCACCCTCACCCACACCCCCAGCCTCAACATCACGCTCACCCTCACCCCCACCCTCACCCTAACCCTCACTCCGACCCCTACCTAAACCACCCCCCCACCCTCACCCCCACCCCCACCCTCACCGTCAACCTCACCAAAATCCCCAACCCAACACTCACCCTCACCCTAACCACAATCCCCCACACCCACGCTCACCCTAACCCCCACCCCCACTCCTCATCCTCATCCGCACCCTCACCCTCACGATCACTCCGACCCCCACGCACACACTCACCGTGACCCCCATCCCCAACCTCACCGTCACCCTCACCCTAGCCCCCACCCCATGCCCACCCTCTCACCCATCCTCACCCTCACTTCCACCCCCACCCCCACACCAACACTCACCCTCACCGTCAGCCCCCCACCCACACCCACATCCCCACCCTCACCCTCACCCTCACCCCCACCCCCACCCCCACCCCCACTCCCACATTCACCCTCACCCTCACCACCACCACAAACGCCACACTAACCCTCCCCCTCCCCCTCACCCCCACTCCCACCCCAACACTCACCCTCACCCTCACATCCACTCCCGCAATGACCCTCACCCTTACCCTCAACCTCGCCCCCCACCCCCAACCTCACACTCACCCTAACCCTAACCCTCACCCTCACCCTCATCCCACACCCACCCCTACCCTCACCTTCACACTCACCCTCACCCCCACCGCCACACCCACCCTCAGCCTCACCCTCACCCCCCACCCCCACATCCACCCTCAATCTCACACTCACCCTCACCCTCACTCACCCCCACCCCCACCCTCACCCCCACCCACACCCTCACCCTCACACCCACCTTCACCCTAATCCCCACACCCACCCTTACCCTCACCCTCACCCCCAGCCCTACCCTCACCCTCACGCTCACCCTCACACCCAGCCCCACCGCCACCCCCACCCTCAGCCTCACCCTCACTCCCAACCCCACCCGCACACTTAAACTCACCCTCACCCCACCCAAACCCTCACCCTCACCATCACTCCCACACCCCAACCCCAAACCCACCCTCACCATATCCCTCACCCTCACCCACAACCTCACCATCACCTTCACCGCACCCCCAACCTCACCCTCCCACCCCACAGCCACCCTAACCCTCACTCTCACCCCCACCCTCACCTACACCCTCACCCTGGACCCCACACTCACCCTCACCCTCACCCTCAGCCTCACCCTCAATCTCAACCCCACCCCTAACCCCACCCTCACCCTCACCCCACCCCTACCCTCACTCTCAAACCCACCCCCACCCCCACCCTGACCCTCACCCTCGCCCCGACCCTCACCCTTACCCTCACCCTCGACACCACCACCCCTCACCCTCACCCTCACCTCCACCCCCACCCTCACCCACAACCTCACACTCACCGCCACCCCAACCCCAACCCTCAACCTCACCCTCACCATCACTCCCACACCCCAACCCCAAACCCACCCTCACCATATCCCTCACCCACACCCTCACCCTCACCTTCACCGCACCCCCAACCTCCCCCTCCCACCCCACGGCCACCCTCACCCTCACTTTCACCCACACCCTCACCTACACCCTCACCCTGGACCCCACACTCACCCTCACCCCACCCCTACCCTCACCCTGACTCTCAAACCCACCCCCACCCCCACCCTGACCCTCACCCTCGCCACGACCCTCACCCTTACCCTCACCCTCAACCTCACCCTCACCTCCACCCCCACCCCCACCCTCACCCACAACCTCACCCCCAGCCCCACCCTCACACTTACCCCCACCCGTACCCTTAACCTCACCCTAAATGCCACCCCAACCCTCACTCTCACCCTCACGCTCACCCTCACAACCAGCCCCACCCCCACCCTCACACTTACCCTGACTCCCAACCCCACCCAAACACTCACCCTCACCCCCACCCACACCCTCACCCACACACTCACCCCCACCCCCACCCGAACCCCAACACTCAACCTCACCCTCACCGTCACTCCCACCCCACCCCCAAACCCACCCTCACACTAAGCCTCACCCTCACCCTGACTCCCACCTCCACCCCCAACCTCACCCTCACCTTTACCCCCACCCCCACCCTCACCATCACCCTCCCCCCCACCCCCACCCTTAACCTCACCCTCACCCACACCCTCCCTCTCACCCCCACCCCAAACCTCACCCTCACCCTAACCCACACCCCCACCCTCATCCTCACCCTCACCGTCACTCCCACCCTACCCCCAAACCCACCCTCGCACTAACCCGCACCCTCACCCACACCCTCACCCTCACCCCCATAGAATCATAGAATCATAGAATCTCAGGGTTGGAAGGGACCTCAGGAGTTCATGTAGTCCAACCCCCTGCTCAAAGCAGGACCAACCCCAACTAGATCATCCCAGCCAGGCTTTGTCAAGCCTGACCTTAAAAACCGCTAAGGAAGGAGATTCCACCACTTCCCTAGGTAACCCATTCCAGTGCTTCACCACCCTACTAGTGAAAAAGTTTTCCTAATATCCATCCTAAACCTCCCCCTCTGCAACTTGAGACCATTACTCCTTGTTCTGTCATCTTCTACCACTGAGAACAGTCTAGATCCATCCTCTTTGGAACCCCCTTTTAGGTAGTTGAAAGCAGCTATCAAATCCCCCCTCACTCTTCTCTTCTGCAGGCTAAATAATCCCAGTTCCCTCAGCCTCTCCTCATAAGTCATGTGCTCCAGCCCCCTAATCATTTTCGTTGCCCTCCGTTGGACTCTTTCCAATTTATCCACATCCTTCTTGTAGTGTGGGGTCCAAAACTGGAGATGGAGCCATTGAGCACGACCATCCAGCCAGTTTTCTATCCACCTTACCGTCCATTCATCCAGCCCATATTTCTTTAACTTGCTGGCAAGAACACTGTGCGAGACTGTATCAAAAGCTTTGGATCTGCAATCACATCGGCCAACTCCTTTAGCACCCTCGGATGCAGTGCATCTGGCCCCATGGACTTGTGTTCGTCCATCTTTTCTAAATAGTCCCGAACTACTTCTTTCGCCACAGAGGGCTGGTCACCTCCTCCCCATACCGTGCTGCGGAGTGCAGCCGTCTGGGAGCTGCCCTTGCCTGTGAAGACAGAGGCAAAAAAAGCATTGAGTACACTAGCTTTCTCCACATCCTCTGTCACAAGGTTCCCTCCCTCATTCAGCAAGGGGCCCACACTTTCCTTGATTTTCTTCTTGTTGCTCACATACCTGAAGAAACCCTTCTTGTTACTCCTAACATCTCCGGCTAGCTGCAACTCCAAGTGTGATTTGGCCTTCTAATTTCACTCCTGCATGCCTGAACAATATTTTTATACTCCTCCCTGGTCATTTGTCCAATCTTCCACTTCTTGTAAGCTGCTTTTTTGTGTTTAAGACGAGCAAGGATTTCACTGTTAAGCCAAGCTGGTCGCCTGCCATATTTACTTTTCTTTCTACACATCGGGATGGTTTGTTCCTGCAACCTCAATAAGGATTCTTTAAAATACAGCCAGTTTTCCTCGACTCCTTTCCCCCTCATGTTATTCTCCCAGGGGACCTTGCCCATCAGTTCCCTGAGGGAGTCAAAGTCTGCTTTTTTGAAGTCCAGGCTCTGTATTCAACTGCTCTCCTTTCTTCCTTGTGTCAGGATCCTGAACTCGACCATCTCATGGTCACTGCCTCCCAGGTTCCCATCCACTATTGCTTTCTTTACTATTTCCTCCCTGTTTGTGAGCAGCAGGTCAAGAAGAGCTTTTCCCCTAGTTGGTTCCTCCAGCAACCGCACCAGGATATTGTCCCCTACACTTTCCAAAAACTTCCTGGATTGTCTGTGCACCGCTGTATTGCTCCCCCAGCAGATATCGGGGTGATTAAAGTCACCCATGAGAACCAGGGCCTGTGATCTAGTAACTTCTGTTAGTTGCTGGAAGAAAGCCTCGTCCACCTCATCCCCCTGGTCTGGTGGTCTGTAGCAGACTCCCACCACGACATTACCCTTGTTGCTCACACTTCTCAATTTCATCCAGACACCCTCAGGTTTTTCTGCAGTTTCATACTGGAGCTCTGAGCAGTCATACTGCTCTCTTACATACAATGAAACTCCCCCACCTTTTCTGCCCTGCCTATCCTTCCTGAACAGTTTATAGCCATCCATGACAGTACTCCAATCGTGTGAGTTATCCCACCAAGTCTCTGTTATTCCAATTACATCATAATTCCTTGACTGTGCCAGGACTTCCGGTTCTCCCTGCTTGTTCCCCAGGCTTCTTGCATTTGTGTATAGGCATTTAAGGTAACTCACCGATTGTCCTGCTGTCCCAGTATGGGGCAGGAGCCCTCCCCTCTTGCACTCACCTACTTGTGCTTCTTCCCGGTATCCCACTTCCCCACTTACCTCCGGGCTTTGGTCTCCTTCCCCCTCACACTAACCCCACCCCAACCCTAACCCCACCCCCACTCTCACCTTCACTCTCACCCCCACCCGAATCCCGCCCTCACCCTCACCCTCACCCCCACCCCCACGCTCACCCTCACCCTAATCCTCATCCTCACCCTCACCCCACCCCCAGCCCCACGCCCACCCTCACCCTCACCCCCACCACCACTCCGACCCTCACCCTCACCCCACCCCCACCCACACACTCACCCTCACCCACCACCCTAATCCTTGTCCTCACCCTCAGCCCACACACAGCCCCACCCTCACCCTCACCCCCACCGCCACTCCGACCCTAACCCTTACCCTAACCTCCACCCCCAACTCCTCCCTCACTGACACCCTCAACGCCACCCCGACCCTCACCCTCACCGCCATCCCCACCCACACTTTCACCCTCACCCGCACCCCTAACCCCACTCCCACCCTCAACCTCACACTCACCCTCACTCTCACCCCCACTCTCACCGTCAACCTCACCTTAACCGCCGCCACCACCCTCACCCCCAACCACACCCTCACCCTCAAACTCACCCTCACCCCAAACCCCCATCCTCACTCTCACCTTCACCCTCACCCCACCCCTCACCCTAACCGCAACCCCAATCCCCACCCTCACCACCACCGAAAAACCCCACCCACACCCTCACCCTCACCCCCACCCTGACTCCCAATCCCACACTCACCCTCACCCTCACACTAACCCCCACCCCCACCCTCACCCTAACCCCCACCTCCTCCCCAACCCCAGCCCTCACCGTCACCCACCCCCCCTCACCCTCACCCTCACCCCCTCCCCCACCCCCAGCCTCACCCCCGCCCTCACCCTCACCCTCACCCCCACCGTAACCCACACACACAACCTCACCCTCACCCCCACCCCCACCCTCACCCTCACCCCCACCCCCACAACCACCCACACTCTCACCCTCACCCTCACTCTCACCCACAGCACCGCCCTCAACCTCACCCTCACCTTCACCCTCTCTCTCATCGCCACCCCCACGCTCACCCTCACCCACACCGTCACCCAAACCCCACTCCCACCCTGACCCTCACTCCCACCCCCAACCTCACCCTCCCCTTTCCGTAACCCTCACCCTCAACCTCAACCTCACCCTCACCCCCACACCCACCCCCACAGTCACCCTCACCCCGACCCTCCACGTCACCCCCACCCCCACCCTCACCGTCAACCTCACCCTAACTGCCTCCACCACCCTCACCCCCAACCCCACCCTCACTCTCACCCTCAAACTCACCCTCACCCCAAACTCCCATCCTCACTGTCACATTCACTCTCCCCCTACCCCTCACCCTAAGCGCAACCCCAACCACCACCCTCGCCCTCACGAACACCAAAAAACCCCACCCGCACCCTCACCATCACCCCACACTGACTCCCACCCCCACACTCACCCTCACCTTCACCCTTATCCCCACCCCACACTCACCCTAATCCCCACCCCCTCCCCAACCCCAACTCTCACCGTCACCCACCCCCCTCGCCCTCACCCTCACCCTCACCCCCACCGTAACCCACAACCCCACCCTCACCCTCACCCCCACCCCCACCCTCACCCTCACCCCCACCCCCACAACAACCCACACTCTCACGCTCTCACCCTCACTCTCATCCACAGCACTGCCCTCAACCTCACGTTCACCGTCACCCTCTCTCTCATCGACACCCCCACAATCACCTTCACCCACACCGTCAGCCAAACCGCCACTGGCACTCCCACCCTGACCCTCACCCCCACCCCCACCCTCAGCCCCACTCACACCCGCACTCTCACCCTCACCCTCACTCTCAACCCAACACCCAACCCACATCCACCCCCACCCTCACCCTCACCCGCACCCTCACTGTAATGCTCATCCTCACCCTCACCCCCACTCCCACCCCCACGTCCAACCCTCACACCCCCCTATCTATAACCCTCACCCTCGACCTCACCCCAACTCCCACCCCAACCCCACCATCACCCTCACCCTTACCCCAACCCTCACAATCACCCTCACCCTCACACACAAACCCATACCCACGACCAGGCACAACCCTAACCCCACCCCAACCCTTACGCTCACCCTCACCCCCACCCCCACTCACAGCTTACAATCACTCACACCCCAACCCCACCATCACCCCCAAACCACACCCCCACCCTCACCCTCTCCCTCACCCTTCACCAGCTCTCCCACCCCCAGCCCCACCCTCACCCTCACCCTCACCGTAACCTCCACACGCACCCTCACCCTCACCCCAACCTCCTCCGCCCCCCCACCCTTACCCTCACCTTCAGCCTCACCCTCACACCCACCCCCACCCTCACTCTCACCCTCAGCTTAACTCTAACCCTAACACTCACCCTCACCTTCACACACACCCCAACCCCCACCCCCACCCTCACCCTCACCCTCACCATAACCCTAACTCAAAGCCTACCGTCACTATCACCCTTACCCCCCACCCCCACCACGACCCTCACCCTCACCCACACCCTCACCCTCAACCTCACCCCATCCCCACCCCACCTCCACCCTCACCCTCACCCCGACCTCCACCCCATCCTCCTCCTCACACTCACCCTGATCCTCAACAGCACCCCCACCCACCTCCTCACCCTCACCCTCATCCTCACCCCCACCGTCGCTCTCACCCTCACCCTCACCCCAGCCCGATGCTCACCCTCACCCTCTCCCTTACCCCCACCCCCTCTCCCACCCTCACCATCACCCCAACTCCCACCGCCACCCTCACCCTCACCCTCATCATCAACCCTACCCTCAACCCACCACCACCACCCACACACTCACCCTCACCCACACCCTCACCCTCACCCCACCACCACCCCCTCCCTCACCCTCACGCCCAGACTCACCTTCACCCTAAGCCTCACCCTCACCCCACCCCCACCCGCACCATCACACTCAACCCCACCCCCGCCCTGTTTCCCACACTCACCTTCATCCTATCCCCGACCCACAACCCCATCCCCACCCCCACCCTCACTCTCACCCTCACCCCCACCCCCACCCAAACCCCACCCTAACCCTCACCCTCACCCCCAACCCCAGTCCCACCCTCACCCTCTCTCTCACTCTCACCCGCACCCCCACCCTCACCCTGACCCCCACCCCCACTCCCACTCTCACCCACACCCACACTCCCACCCTCACCCTCACCCCACTCCTAACCACACCCTCACTCTCACCCTTACCCTCACACTCACCGTCACTCTCAAACACTGCCTAATCCTAACCCTCACCCTCACGCTCAACCTCACCCTCACCCAACCGACCCTCTCACCTCCCACTCCCACCCTAATCCTCACCCTCACCCTCAACCCAAACGTCACCCTCACCATCACCCTCACCCTCACCCCCACCGTAACCCACAACCCCACCCTCACCCTCACCCCCACCCCCACAACAACCCTCACTCTCACCCTCACCCTCACTCTCATCCACAGCACTGCCCTCAACCTCACGCTCACCGTCACCCTCTCTCTCATCACCACACCCACGGTAACCCTCACCCACACCATCACCCAAACCGCCACTCGCACTCCCACCCTGACCCTCACCCCCACCCTCACCGTCACCCCCACTCACACCCGCACCCTCACCCTCACCCTCACTCTCAACCCAACACCCAATCACCTCCACCCCCACCCTCACCCTCACCCGCACCCTCACCGTAATGCTCATCCTGGGGGTAGGTGTAAGGGTGATGGTGAGGGTTGGGGTGGGGGTTGGGGTGAGGGTGAGGGTGGGGTGAGGGTGAATGTGAGGATAGGTGGTGAGGGTGGGAGTGAGGCGGAGGGTGAGGGAGGGGATGAGAGTGAGGGAGAGTGTTCGGGTGGGGGTGGGAGTGAGCGTAAGGGTGGGGCTGTGGGTGGGGTGTTCGTGGGTGTGGGCGTGGGTTTGAGGGTGAGGGTGATTGTGGGTGTTTGGGTAAGGGTGAGGGTGACGGTGAACTTGGAGGTGGGAATGGGGGTGGAGGTGAGGGTGAAGGTGAGTGTGAGGGTGGGGTTTGGGTGAGGGTGGAGATTGGAGGTGGGTGTGGGGATGGGGGTTGGAGTGAGGGTGAGGTGAGGTTGAGTCCGTGGGTGAGGCTTAGGGTTAGGGTTAGGGTGGGGGTGGGGTGGGGGTAAGGGTGAGATTGAGCGTTACTCCCCCACCCTCAGCCTCATTCTCACCCCTCACCCTATCCATAACCATAGCCCTAACCCTAACCCTAACCCTCACTCACACCCCACCCTCACCCACCCCACCACGCCACCCCACGCCCACCCTCAGCCCAACCGCCACCGCCACCGCCAACCGTCACCATCACCATGAGCCTCACCCCCACCCTCACCCTCAACCTAATCCCCACCCCCAACCCGCACCCTCTACCTCACCCTCACCCCCACCCAGACCCCACCCTCACTCTCACCCCCATCCCTACCCCCTCCCCAACCCTAACCTTCAACCTCACCCTCACCCCAACCGCCATCTTCAACCCCACCCCCACCCTCACCCCAAACCGCACCCTCACCATTACCCTCACCGTCACCCCTCCCCCCAGCCCACCCCCAACCTCACCCTCACCCATAAACCCACCCCACCCTCACCCCAACCCCCACCCCCAACCCCACCCTCACCATCACTGTGAGCCTCACTCCCACCCTCATCCTAATCCCCACCCAACCCTTACCCCAACCGCCACCCCCAACCCCACCCTCACCCTCACCCTCACCCCCACCCTCACCCTAATCCCCACCCCCAACCCGCACCCTCTACCTCACCCTCACCCCCACCCCACCCTCACTCTCACCCCCACCCCTCCCCCCTCCCCCAACCCTAACCTTCAACCTCATCCTCACGCTTAACCCAACCCCCACAATCACCCTCACCCTCAAACCCAAGCCACATCCACGCAATACCGCGCAATGAACAATTCATTCCTGTTCAGACCAAGATTCAAATTTATCCTGGAATCCTCTTAATAAACGCCAGTTAGGTTTGCTGCTTCGCTTCTTGCACTGGACTATCTCCTCCAAAAGCAGTTATGCGCTACTTGTTGGCTTTTCGTACAGATCCGTTCGTGAGAATACCTCACTACGATCAATTCAATCCTGTTCACTGCAAGTTCCAAATGTCTCCTGGAAGCCTCTAGGAAACGCCCGTTAGATGTTCTACTGCGATTATTGTACCTATTAGTTTTTGAAAATGCCTCACAAAGCATTTCTATTTTGTTCACTGCTACAGACAAATTTAACCTGGAATCCTCCTCCAAAAGCCATTATGCTGCACTTGGCTTTTCGTAGAGATCCGTTCGTGAATACCTCTCAATGAACTATTCAATCCTGTTCACAGCAAGTTCCAAATTTATCCTGGAATCCTCTTAAAAACTCCAGTTAGATGTGATGCAGCGCTTCGTTTACACATCGGTTCGTGTACACATCGGTTCGTGAAAAATCTTTTCACTGCTACAATTAAATTTCTCCTGGAATCCTCCTCAAAGAGTAATTATGCTGCACTGGTTGGCCTTTAGTACAGATCCGTTCGTGAGAATACCTCGCAATGCACAATTCAGCCCTGGTCACTGATATTTCCAAATCTCTCGTGGAATCCTCCTCCGAATGTTTTTAAAAGTACTGCTACGATATTGGTACGGATCCGTTCCTAAGACTACCTCACAATGAACACATAAATCCTGTTCACTGCTACTGCCAAATCTCTCCTGTAATCCACCTCCAAAAGCTATTAGAATGTAATGCTGCGATTTTGGTACAGAGCTATTGGTGAGAATACCTCACAATGTACAATTTAAGCCTTTTCACAGCATGTTCCATATTTTTCCGGGGATCCTCTTAAAAACGCCAGTTAAAATTGCTGCTGGGCTTCTTCTTCGTGAAAATTCCTCACAAAGAGCATTTCAATTGTTTCACTGCTACAACTACATTTCTCCTGGAATCCTCCTCAAAAACCAATGGTGGGCTTTTCGTACAGATCCGTTCGTGAGAATAGCTCGCAATGAACAATTCAACCCTGGTCACTGATATTTCCAAATCGCTCCTGGAATCCTCCTCCAAAAGTATTTAAAGTACTGCTACGATTTTGGTACAGATCCGTTCGTGAGAATACCTCACAATGTTGAATTCAATCCTGTTCACAGCAGATTCCCAAATTAACCTGGAATACTCTTAAAAACTCCAGTTAGCTGTGATGCTGCGGTTCATGTGCACATCGATTAGTGAAAATTCCATACACAAAGAGCATTTCCATTATTTCACTGCCACAGCTAAATTTCTCCTGGAATCCTCCATCAAAAGCAATTATGCTCTACTGGTTTGCCTTTCGTACAAATCCGTTCGTAAGAATACCTCGCAATGCACAATTCAACCTTGTTCACTGCTACTGCCAAATCTCTCCTGTAATCCACCTCGAGAAGCTATTTTTAATGTACTGCTGCATTTTCGGTAAAGATCCTTTCGTAAGAATACCTCAGAATGAACAATTTAATTCTTTTCACTGCAAGTTCCAAATTTATCCTGGAATACTCTTAAAATACGACAGTTAGATCTGCAGCTGTGCTTCTTGTTCGTGAAAATTCCTCACAAAGAGCATTTCTATTTGTTAATTGCTACAACTAAATATCTCCAGGAATCAAATCAATTAGGCTGCACTGGTTGGCTATTCGTACTGTACCATTTGTGAGAATACCTCGTTTTGAATAACTGAAACCTGCTACTGCCAAGTCTCGCCTGGAATCCTTCTCCAAAAGATATATAGTAGTGCTGCGATTTTCGTAGAGATCCGTTCGTGAGAATATCTCACTTCGATCAATTCAATCCTGTTTACTGCAAGTTCCAAATTTCTCCTGGAAGCCTCTTTGAGACGCCCATTAGAAGTTCTACTGCGCTTTTTGTATCTATTAGTTGATGAAAATTCCAAAGAAAGCATTTCAATTCTTTTCACTGCTACAGACGAATTTCACATGGAATCCTCCTCCAATGCCGTTATGCTGCACATGGCTTTCGAACAAATCCGTTCCTGAGAATACCTTACAATGAACACTTAAATCCCTGTTAACAGCAAGTTCCAAATTTATCCTGGAATCCTCTTAAAAAGGCCAGTTAGATGTTCTG